>JAQFJB010000011.1:10764172-10774245 GCA_029874875.1 Naso minor | reverse complement strand
ATTATGTAAGCATAACCCTCTTACATTTATTGAAAAAAAAACACATCATGGTTGTTGTTTTTTTGTTTTCACTTTGATCTGAGGATTATTTATTGGTCAGTGTAAAGGCTTGAGCAAACACAAAACATATTAAAACCCTCGTTATGCAACATCGCTGAATGGGAGCTTAGGATGCTGCCTTCAAGTTTCTGGACAATTTTTTAGAAACTCAGTGTGATTTTAAGTCCTTAGGAGAAATGAAAACAAATGATTCCTCTTTGTGATGTTTAAGCTTTGCTCTACAGCTCCGCTGGTAGGATTTTTTTTTTTTTGCAAACACAAATGAGATTCATGTGGTCAGTGTTGAATGTGATGTGAATTGTTTTTCCAAAGCTTCCAGTCAGCGGCCTGATAGAAAGTTGATTTGTGCTTTGTTTTGCCCTTTCAAATCTGCTGCACTGCCTAGATTAGATCTGTTTGCAACAGCTTCCTGTATTACCAGTGTGCCTGGCTGGTGTGCTTAACCATAAGTATGTGTGTATTAATATTGTTTTGTATAGCATGATTCATGGCTTCTGGTGCAAAGCCTTCATATCTCAGACGGGTGGCTATATTTGTTCTTAAATGAACGTCTCTGTTTATGTGTGTGCGTGTGCATATGTGTGTTTAGATGGAATGGGATTGGGTGGGGGGTGGGGGGGGGGTAGCATTGTTAACGTTCCTCATTGGCTGGAATATTTTCTCTGGCAACTAGAAAACGTGATCCTGCCTGCAGAGGCACTGCAGTGTGTGCTGCAGCGAGAAAGAGCAACGAGAGAGAAAGAGAGAGGGTGTGTTTGTGAAAGAGAGAGAGAGAGAGAGGAAGAGAGAGAGATGGGGGTGGGCAGGCAAAACAAGCCACATGCATAAGGAGGGAGCCAGAGGCACAGAGAGGGAGAGTGTGTAAGTGTGTATGTATGTGTGAAAACACTGCGCATGTGTGACTGTGAGGCGCACTGACTGGAACAGACAGAGAAAGAGAAAGAGGAGTTATGAACGGCAGCTGAGACAAGAGGAGAGATAACAACCGAGCAGAGGGAGAGAACAAGAAGAGAGGTTTTACCTGGATAGCAGACGAAATAGGAAAGGAGGGCTAGTGTAGGGGGACACACGTGGAAAAACAGCGCAGAAGCTCAGGTCACAGCACAGAATAGGTGGAATAATCTGAGAGGCTTAGGTAGAGGGATGGAGAAAGAGAGAGCAGAGGGATATGCTCAGTCACAGCTCACAGAAGAAGAAGCAGCGTTGGTAGAGTGAAGGACAAAGGTACCCGAGAGGAGAGGAGGAGAAAAACGAGGGATGCAGAGCTCGACGAAAGCCACCCGAGACATGACGCATCCACCTTGTAACAGCTTCCTCCATCTTACATCTTCTCCATGTTTCCTCCCTCTCGCTGCTGCTCGTCGATCATCCTGGTAGAATCAAATGAGCAGGAAAGAGCATCCTCCCTCTGATGACACATCCCCTCAACAAAGAGACTGAGCGGCTTGGTTTACCTTCACAGAGCAGCATCGGCAACATCGACGACGACAACTGGAACAGGAGCAAGGAGGCAAAAAAAGAACTGGAACTAGACAAGTGCGTAGGCAGACAGGTGAGAATGAGAATGGGCCTTGCATGTGTTTCATAAGATACTGAGGTTTTTCTGTGTGTTAATCTTCACAGTCTGCACCTGCATGTTTCACGTCTGTAAGGTGTGGCTCCTCTAGAATAATTCTCCTCGCTTTTTTATCTGTCTTTGTGCAAGAATCAAATAGACAGCGAGGGTCTTTGCCCTTTGCTTTGTTGTGTTAAGCTAGGATTTACATGGTTGTTGCATCATGGTCGTCCATTTTGCCGACACACACATACACATGGATGCATGAATGGAGACACACATATATGCAAGGAGCAAACATCTGCACATCTAATTATCTGCACTGACCACAAACAATGATTAGAATCAGTGGAAAAAGTGAGCTGAGGCATGAGTTTGTGTCCAGATCAATTCATCAGGATGACACGTCTCCAGCCGCAATGATATTTCACCGACAGACAGACAGGGGCAGGAGGAAGTGAAGGTTGGGGGGTTAATAGGGACAGGGCAGGGACGGCCTATTCTGTAGGTGTCAGCAGCACTAAGGCATCTCTATATTGGCCATACATTGGCGCTGCAGTGAGAGCACTGGGCACACCACGCTGCGATTGCATAACTGCTCCTGAACGCACACCCCTCCCACATGCTAAAGCTGCTCCATCTCACACGGTCCAAATATTTTGGCCACCTTGCCTCTATCTTACAGTCCCTCCTGAGACTCTGTTCACAAGGCATCACCAGCGGCGTCCATCTAAGCGCGGTGCTGAGACAGCCTCCTTAAGAGAAAAATCAATCATCTTAATCAATCAGTCGCTGCTGTTGTTGAAGAGCTGGACATTTGCTGAACCTTTCCCTCATACATTCTTCATGAGGTCTGTGTCAGGCAGAGCGATGATGGTTATTGCTTTTATTTTTCTGCCTGTGTGCAGCTCTGCCGTGTTGCTGAGGGAGCTACATAGACGAGAACAAAGAGCACTTGGCTGTAATGAATTGCGAGGCAAAATGGCCGATGTCTGCCATGAATGACAGCAGGCTGAATTATTAAAAACAACACACTCGCTAAGCACTTTCTGCTCATGCAAGAACACAAACATCAGACCGCCATCATTCAGTGGCCAGTGGAATAATTACATGTCATCACGGCTTGATGGGCTGACTGTAAATATAAGAATTAGAAACAAAAAAAAACAAAATATTAAGAACTTGCTAATAAATATAAGAATGTTATCTGTATAAGCTTAACATTAACCTATTTTATGTAAGTGAAATTCGTTACGTTCTTCAGAAAGTAACAAAGAATTCCCACTAAATGAAATTTAAAAACAATGATCATAAAAAATTAAATCTGGGCCTTTACGGTTTTCTATACTATTGCTTTACATATGCTAGGGAAATAAACATAAGCAATACACAGAGTTTCATCTTTCATCAGCATTTATACAGTATCACTCTTAATATACCTTTAAAATTATAAAATATGTCACACAAGCAAATCCTCCTGTGTTTAAATCGTTCACAATATCTCACTGAATCCCTGCAAATGCCACGATTTCCAGAGGCAAGCTGCAGTTATCAAACATACAGTAAATCTGTGGATTTGCCCTCAAATCACGCTAAGGTCATAACATGTTACGTAATCGAAATAACAACATAATATCCAACACAAGTTGGAGGAGAGATGTGGCGATGCATTTTACCAGCCGAGGCATGAATGTCGATTCACATCTCAACATAGCTGGCATTCCTGACAAACTGCTGGTATGTGGTGCAGGGGCACAAACACCGTCCGTTCTGTCCAGGTTAGACTGCTAACATGATGCGTGGATGGAGGGGAAGACAGCAAGAGGGAGAGATCAATAGAGTGTTCATTGAAAAAAAAGAAAGCGAGACAGGCAGGGAGACAGACTGATGCAGGGTCTCTATGACTCATTCAGAACATGGTGCCCTTCCCCTGCTGCCCGATCTGCACAGGTGGAATCTATCCAGTTGATTTTGTGTGTGTGTGTGTGTGTGTGTGTGTGTGTGTGTGTAAGAGGGAACATAGTGGGAGTCTTAGAAGATAGGAATGTTCTAGGCGTGTGGTGCTGTGTGAGTTTTTCTCTCTCTAATGTGTGTGTTCGTGTCAGTTTAATCAGTCTGAGATAAATCCGCCACGATATGCACTTTTAAAAATACGGTCGTTTTCCTTTCAGTGGCTTGTATCTGTCTGTTATCTGTTTGTTTGTGTGTCCACTGGAATGTAAAGGGTGGCGCTGTGAACGAGATGGGGAGTCATCTTAGGGTGAGAATGTTCTAGCATACGTGTGTGTGTGTGTGTGTGCGTGTGTGTGATTTTATACGTAATGGTATGAGGAATTTGCTGCCGAGACAGACTCCTCTGACATCTCTCTGGTCAGCTCTCTCTATTCCTCCTCTTGCATGTGATGACGAGGTCAAATGCCTGCCATGATTTCATTAGTGTAATAATTCCTCTGCAGGGAGACGGTCCAGAGCTATGTATACACACACACTCAATGTCAGGACTGTGGGAGAGCTGCAGCACTGTGTTAATATGGTGGGTCGGAGATGAGCTCCTTACATAACTGGAGAGGGCTCCGTCGATTAGGAAGAGGCTGCGCCAAAGCCGGCCCATCAGCAGGCAGTCTGCATCACTTATCAGGCCTTTTCATAGCACTGTCACCAAATTAGAGGGTAATTTTATCTGCTTCATCTCCCCCCAGACTAAAAGGCTCCCCCTGCAGCCTGGGTGTTTTATCAACTTGACCCCCGCCACCACAAGGCAGACTTGTTTCCACAAGCTGCATATCCACAAGATTTGTCTGGACATTTACTGGTGAAATATGGAGCTCATTATTAGGATTTACGAGTTTAGATAAACTGATACTGGGTTTTTGAGACCAAAAACATGTCGCTATGAGATGAAATAATCATATTATCAGTGTGATTTTTTTCCCATAAACATTAAAAAATCAGATTACAGATTTGTCATCATTTTGTTTGCTCTCTGTAGGGATTTGATGTAATCTTAACACTATTTTTAAATAACCTCAAACATATCTTTAGTATTTCTGTACAGCAAAGTCTTTTTACAGTATTTTTTGGCCCTTATAAGAAAAGACCAATACAGATCATCTGAGTCACCTTACATGAGTAGATTTGACATTTATTTCTATAGTTGGAATTGAATTAAATTAAATAAAGCTTTTAAACCTACAGTTGCAGTCTGGCACTTACAAAACCATGTAAAAAGCTGGAAAACTTGTTTTGTTTTGTTTGTTTGTTTGTTTGTTTTGTTTTGTTTTGTTTTTTTCAATGCTAGTTTATTTCCATTTAGGTTCAAATACCAGTGTTCAGTTTTTGACCTTTATAAACAGAAATATCACAAAATATTTTAACTTAACAAAAGATCTCAAATTTTAGATATTTTCTAAACATATGCAGAACTTTTCTGGAATAAAACACTGTCTAAGAATGGAAAAACTATAACTTAAAGGTGAACTATGCAACTTCTTTACAGGCCTATAAACAAACAATTTGAAATGAGCTAAGCTTTATTTTAAATCCATATTTGCAATGATTATTAGAGCACAAAAGAACAAAAAGACCACATTGCATATGTGAACTATATAACCAAAAAGGTTACATAGTGCATTAAACTGATAAATATTTGATCGAATTTTAAGTAAATATTCAGAGAAATATTTGATCATAAAATAAATATTACTAAAAATCTGTCAGTATTTCAGTTTAATATCCAGTCATGATTATGAAAATATGATTATATTGTAATGTCCAAATTGATAACTGTAGTTAATTCCTTCTCTAAGCAAAACTAAATTATCTACTGACTTGATATTAACATTAACATTTTAAATTTTTGTTTAGTTTTTCTTTTGCTGTGAGCGCTTGTACATGTAAGGCCCCTGTGTATAAACACTCATGATGATTAATGCTTGGAAAAATCTTGCAAAAGCATCATCTGACCCCACTGAGCATCACCCTCTAAATATATCATTGTCTCGACCAAATGTGTGTGAATGCACACTGCGTTTGTGAGTGAATAATAAAGAAACAGAAGCTATTTTGAGGGGAGTGTTGCAGCACTGCAGTGCTGGAGGAGCACATTTGGCGAGATTGTGAGTGATTCTGGCTTACAGCTTTGTGTGTTTGTGCGCTGTACAGTGCAAATAAGTCAGCGGATTCATTTGGACGGAATAAAGGGGAGAAACAAACGTCTGACTGCTTGCCCAATATGGCTCACTGCATCACGTGAAAGTAACGGGCTAAAGCGCTTCTGCCTGTTAGGTACATCTCTCTCATTCGGTGTGAATCTTCAGCAGGGGTTGGGGGCAGGAAACCACTGAGAGGTACATAGATAAACAAACCAGAAATAGAAACCAGAAACAGCACTGCTCTCTCTCTCTCCTCTCTCTCTCCTCTCTCTCTTTCTCTCTCTCTTTCTCTCTCTCGCCATGTAGGTCACCTCCTCCTCTGCTCATTTTTTTTCCCTCTACTGAATCATCACTGTTGACAGCCGTGCAGAGAATGAAGGATGTGTCATCCTCCCTCCTCTGCCGTTGGGCAGCTATTGTTTTGGTCAAACTAAAAATTTTCATCCATGCACTTGTTCTTTTTCACAAACCCACACACAGTATGACACAAAACCCTCCGCGGCGATTGTAACCTGCTCCTACGCATGTTCGAGTTTAACTGACGCAACTGACAAGATGACTCTGATAGGAAGCAGGAAGTATGACAGGGGTAGGACCACAACATGTGACACAATTACCTGCTCAAACCAAACAGGCTTTGGCTTTTAATAACCAGTCCTTTTACGTTTATATATGTTTTGCATTTAACCACACAGCTTACCTTTTGCGTCTCATATTTTATATGATTTTTGTCAAGATTTCCAGTGGGTTACATGATGACTGAAGTAATTTTGAGAAAATACCTGAAAGTAAAGGATGATAAAAGCTCAAATGTATGTAGGAAGATCAACAATATATTATACACTAATTGGCCATTTCATTAGGCACCCCTTTATAGTCTAAAGCAGTCCAATATAACAGCTCTACCATAATATCTAGGTTTATGGGGCTAATAAATTTAAATTTTTGATGTCATTGTCAAAAATGTGTAAAAATATCATGGTTGCAGAAAAGCAGAAACTCCTCATTTAATTGTATGACATCATCACTATGAGCTCAATGCTAAAACACACTGTATAATCTAATAAACATTTTATGATGCATACAAAACTGGCATTATCGTAGAACTGGTGTGTTTGACTGCATTACAGTATAAGGACATGCTAATAAAATTTACACCGAATGTACATACAAGATCTTGGCTTGTATCTGTATTAAGTGCTAGCAATAGCTTGATCAACCAATTGACAGGAAATAGACAACTAATTAAGGCTAGTCTATAAATATGTTTTTATAGCCAAAAAACGCACACAGCATTTGTAGCATATTTATAGGTTTTTAACTTCTTTCAATCTCATATCATTAGACCCAGATAACTTTGTGATATTTAACTGTTTTGCTCTACTGTGGGATCGTATACAGACTGAACAATTCCTTTTAAATGTTTCCGATGAAAATTTAAAAAGCACATAACAGGAGACCTTAATCACACTCACCAAAGAATTCAGATACACAGCAGGTGTAGCGTGTTTGTCATTCTTAGTTCACCACATATCAACAAAATCTTCCGACTGTGTTTGGTTGAAAACAAGGCGTTCGCTCTGCGCCGTGCCCTGGAGCATGTGGCGACATGATAATTATCTCTTTCTTTAAAGAGACACACCTGGGCCGAGGCCAGAATGAAAGAGGAAATGGGACGAAACATTTTTTCTGAGAGTGACTCATCCTGGCAGCTTCCATCATCAGATTTATTTGACTGAGTTCAACTGTAAAATGTCAAAAACAAAAAAGATGTTTCAGCGGTTCTTGCAATTCTGTTGCTGTTCAGTTGTTAGACTGTTAAATTTCATTCAAATTTAGTAAATCTTATGAACTGTATTTGCAGAAATTTGTGTGTTTTACAAATCTCCTTACTGTTTTCACAGGTAGACGGATCAAAGGAATCGTGAGGACATGTTTCGAGTCTGACACACTGAAAAGGAAGAAAAGCACAGAGGCAACCTTCAGACTGTTATCACATCCTCTGCTCAGTTGGGAGGACTGTCTGAAACCTTTCACTCCCACCTCTGAGGAATTCAGGAGCCTTGGAGCTTGAAGGAGTCATTCCACCAGGACATTATAGGACACCTCAACGTAAAAAACAACCTCCTCCCTCCTTCTTATCGGCAAGCCACCTAGAGGGTCACTTAGTGTCACGTGACCAGTCTTGACTAAGAGCAGAGAGAAAGACTTGTGGTTATTTTTTCTTTCACACACACTGGAGTCGATTTCTAACGAACCTGCAGCAAAAAACAGGAAGTTAGGCAAGCATTTAAGTGAGAAACACGTGTAAGGGCTAGTTTGAGAGGGCAAGTTTCTGTGGTAGGCCACAGGATATAGTTTAAAACAATACTTACTGGACCTTTCTGAACTGCCTGAACTCAAACCCTCACTCCCCACTCTATGAATGCAGATATCCACCAACCTGTACTGTATGTATTTATGTGAGCATCTGTGTGCATATGAGATTATTTATTGGTGTTATTATCACTGAGTGAGAACATATCTTTGTGCTACAGTACTAACTGTCCTTATGTGTGAACATTCATGCAAATAGCCATCAGAGACAGCACAGGAATATCCATATATGTGAGAAAAACAACAAGAAAAACTACCTTTAACTAGTCAACACTGGTCAGATACTGTAAGCTGGACTGTTACATCATCTGCACATATCAGAAGGGATAGAATTTAAGCTGCATATTGTGGTTCTCTGGCTGAGCTCCTATTCCCTTCATAAAGACTCAGGCTGACAGTGCTGCCCACCATAGGGGGGATCTCTGAGGGAAACATGGAGGCAACCATCCGTCCTCATGTCCCCTCAAATGGCTGACTTCAGAAAAAGAGCCTAATTCTTTTCCCCTTGCCCAGAACCAGGCAGGTGTGTCCAACGCTGATAAGAGCCACAGCCCCTCTCTCTTCCACCTCCAAAAACGTGCGAATGTCCTGCCTAAGGCGTCAGCCGGTCACCATCCCCATGGACACCGTCAAGATCATCCAGTCGGAGAAGTTCCCCAGAGAGTGCCCTGTGCCCGTCACCCAGCCACGGTATGCCCCACCCCCCAGAGTGGCATGGGACGGTGGTGGTGAGGGCGAAATCATCGTCAACCAGGCCTGCAGCGACCTGACCCTGGACATTGCAGGCTCCCCCCGGCCTATGGTGTCCCCCGTAGCCCCCATGACACGCAGGGAGCAGAGCTTCCTGGCGCAGCGCAAAACTAGTGCCAACGAAATCTGCTACCACCAGTTCCACTACAAGATGGAAGACGTCATAGTCAACCAGTACGTGCTGCGCTCCTCCTCCACCTCCTCCTCCACTTCCTCCTCCTCCTCGGGACCTGTCATGCCTTGCGAGCCCCTGGACTGCCCCACCTGCGGCCACACCTACAACTTCGCCGGCAAGCGTCCGCGCATCCTCTCCTGCCTGCACTCGGTGTGTGAGGAGTGCCTGCAGATCCTCTACGAGTCCTGTCCCAAGTACAAATTCATCTCCTGCCCCACGTGCAGGCGTGAGACAGTGCTGTTCACTGACTATGGCCTGGCTGCTCTGGCCATCAACACCAGCATCCTGAGCCGCTTGCCCTCGGACCCCAACGGGCCCGTGCAGTGGGGTGGGGACGCAGACCGCAGCTGCTACCAGACTGTGCGCCAGTACTGCCAGTCAGCCTGCACCTGCCAGATCGCCAACCCCTTGTCCTCCTGTGGCATCATGTAGGCAAGGGGGGAGACACTGCAGGCATGACTCAACGCTGACCCCCCCTCCCCCCAACACCACCACTCTCTCGTCTATAAGCTCTGACCTCTCTGCCAATAACCCCTCTCTATCACACACATACAGTAAATAAATCCCTCCACAGATGTTATCTCTATATATTTAATAGCACAGATGGATGCTGTGTGGGACTTATGGATGCTGGTGATTCATAAATAGTAAATAAATGTATTTTATGTATGAACTTGGATCCTATTCACCCTCTCTCGTTTGGTTGGACGTGTTTGTCATTGACATCTCTTTACATGGGAATGCCAGGGGAGGTCTATCCCCCCAACCTAGGTGAATAAAGATTAAATAAAAGATAATAAAAGTAACTGTGTGGCCTGCACTTGTTATCTGTTGAGCTGCAGAAACTATTTTGCTTGCTTACTTTAACGAGTACACTGTAAAACTGGATTTCTTCATTTGTTGCCTGTAGATCTCAAGAGGATGGTTAAAGGATCAATTGTTGCGTTCCAATGTACGGAGTATTTTAAATGGGTTTTCTGCACAGTTTGAGAGATTTTAAATGATT
>JAQFJB010000011.1:10608904-10620200 GCA_029874875.1 Naso minor | reverse complement strand
ACACCAAGATATGCATAAGTAAAAAATTAGGAGAACACTACTTTACATTTGACAATTAATGAAACAAACAGCATGTACTGAGCCGTAGCTGTGCAGCACAACAGCCCTCTGACTTGTTGATTTGTAAAAGTTCCAGAAAAGGTGAAATATTACCTTGAGAATCCACAAATCTCATGGGGCATTACCGAGGTTCTGAAACTGACCAATCTTTAAAACACTAATGTTACTTTAAAAGCATTACCGCTGGAACAAAAAGAAAGAAAAAGAAAAAAAAAAAGAAAAAAATTTTAAATTAATAAGTATTCTGACGTTTTTTTCTTAAATAATCAATTTTCTGTTTGGTCTTATTTCCTCAAGTGCAAAGTGATGCTATTACAACGCTTATTTTAGCCAATTAGCAGACCAAAACTAATAGATAATCAGTATATTATCTTGCAAGAAAAAGAAATAACAGGAAATACTTGAAACTCAGTAGATAGGAGTTGCACTAAACATTACTCAAAGAATTGTTAGATTAATTTTCTGCCAGTCAAATAAATGATTAATTAACCAATAGCAGGTTTCACAAAGCATACATGCGTGTGTACAAACACACATTATCTACTCAATCACACAGTCAGTGCTGTATTGTGGAAAAGTGGGAATTGTATTATAAATGAATGTTCATAAAGGAGTGGTGCCTTTGCATTAAAACAACACAACGATCTCGGCTCTGATTCATTTTGCAAATCTGACATGAACACTCCTTGTTTCTCCCCTGCAGAGGGACTTTGGTCCGGACTGTCGTCTGATCGAACGCATCGAGGAGAACAAGTACAACACCTACGCTTCAGCAGAGTGGCGCAACAAGAAGAAGCACATGTTTGTGGGACTGAACGCCAACGGCAAGCCAATGAGGGGGAAGAAGACACGAAGAAAAAACACAGCCACTCACTTCCTCCCCATTGTGGTGCAACCGCGATGATTGCACATACCAGCCATGAGAGACCTCAGCAGACTGTGGGGTATCAGACTTCTTTGGAGTTACAGTGATTGCTACATTGGACAGATCTGAATCAGATCTGAATGATGCACTGAGGAAAAAAAAAGAATGGAAACCTATGGACAATTTATCTTTGTTGGATAAAGACATTTCTATTTTTAAAGAAAGAAATAAGATATATTGCTACACAATGTATATATTATTTTCAGTTTTAAGTTATCAAGTACACTGGCACAGTAGAAAATATGAAATGACTTCTGTGCCAAAATGTGATAAGTAACTCACATTTTTAGATTTGTGTACATGTGAAACGCTTGACTGGGAAGAATTAAAAGGACAGAAGATGTAAGAGAGAAAAAGAAAGAAGAGAAGCAGTATCGCCGGAAAGGTGACAGAAAATGAGAAGACAAGAAAAGCAGAAAATGAAAAGGATGGGAAAGATTTAGTCAAGAAGCACCAACACAACAGCAAGTCTAACACTATCATGTTTTTTTCTTTAAATTTATTTATTTTGTGTAATATTTAACAAAAACAAAAACGCAAAAAAGGACAAATTCTTGTCCTTTTTACCATTTATGCTTCTCTTTTGAATACTAATCATTTAAACCTAAATAAAAAATATATTTGTCTTTAAGTGGTTTGACTGACTTTGAATCTTTTTGAAAATTTCCACTGGGCTGTTATTAGTTAACTTTATTGATCCCAAGAAAGGCAAATCATCTGCAGCTTACCTGACAAACAGCTAAACACATAAACATCCAGCGCATCATGTGTCAAAAACTAGTCAATCAGACAATCAGAGGTCAGTGAGGTCAACAACAATGAATACAGAGATAAGATCACAATAATAAATAAAACACAGGGATAAAAAGGGCATAAAAAAGGTTAATAAATAAACAACCCCAGCTCAAAGATTTTAGAATATAAGCTTTAAGATTTTAAAGAATTTAACAACCTGATAGCAGAGGGATAGAAATAAAAAATGTCTGAACAGAACACTAGAGAAAATTCTGACCGCAACAATTGACTCAATATGTTCTTTTTATATTATGCAAAGTGCAGATAACTGAAAGACAGATACTGATGTGACGACGCTATGCTGTAGTGCATGGTGACTGGAGTCCATCTGCTGATGAACACGATGAGATGAAGAAATATAACAACAATTTGAAAAATGTCTTTTCCATATAAGCACTGTTGAATAAATGTCTGTCAATGAAAATGCAAAAACACAACTAAAGTGCTGTCAGACTAAAAACTGGCGATTTAACCGTAACCCTAAAGCCATATTTGCCAGTAACCAGCTAAAAAAGTTGTGACTGTGATTCTTGCATTCATTGTTCCTTAATAAAGATGAAGACGAACTTTTCAGCTGTGTGTAAACATGTAAAGGGTCCTGTAAGCAAGGTAAGCACCAGCAATACACTACTGATGTAAACAAAGGACACTCTGACATCAAATGTGAGAGATAATGGCGCACAATCTGTCGTCACAGAAAAAAACTCGGGTTTCCTCATCCAGACGTCAACACTGCAAACAGAGTTTCTAAATATTTTCGTCCTGGCTGGAATTTTACAAACGATCTTTTTCCAGTGACCTAAAACTGTGCAGAAAAAGCTGTGTGTTAATAAATATCTGTGCATGTGTGGAGAAAGCTCGAGTTCTCCCCTTTTTACCATACCTACCATCACCTGTTACCACCTAACCTGTTTACCTGTGGAATGTTCCAAACAGGTGCCAGTCTTTTGTCGCCCCTGTTCCAACATGTTTGAAACCTGGTGCTGCCGTCAAATTTAGATTAGGCGTAAATTAAAATATATATATACATATATTAAGTTCAATTATACATATCGTCTTGCAAGAATGCAAATTAGCAATCTATCACATTCAGTAATATTAATGTCTAACACAGCTTCACCTTTTAAAAACAAAACAAAACAAAACAGGGTTGTCTTATACTATTGAGTTTGTGAATTATTTTAATATTTGACCATGCAAGGTGATTCTTGACCTTTAAAACAGTACACTGACAAAATAAACTAACTCATGGCCTCTTACCGGCTTTTTCTGCAGCTTTCATCTCAAAGTCTTCCTTTTACGATGGATGGACTTTGCTCAGTTTGACTGGATTGAGTAAAATCTATTCAATAATTAACTGTGTTGTTGAAAGCTTTAGAGCTAGCAAATGGACCAAGAGTTAAAATTATTGGATTAAACCGCTATTTCAAGAGGTTAAAGAATAAATTTTTCTGCTCAAATTTTAAAATATTTGACTAAACCAAAAGCATCACAAACATCTTTATCTAATTAATCAGTGTCTAAACAAACTGTGAGTAAGTTAGAGGATTACCATTGTTTTAAAAAAGACACACAATTTGAAATCAGGAATCTGTGAGAGATTAACTTTTTTGAAAGAAGCCCAGCAGACAGTGTTGTTGATGAGTTCAAGGGTTTTCATTTCTCGCCGCAAAAACCTTACAAGTACACATGTCAAACATGGCTTCCCTGAGGATGTATTTTATGTGATAACAACAAGGACAAAACAGGCTTTAGAAATGACCAACACACGCACACACACAGACACACACACACACACACACACACACACAGGCAGGCTAGGTAAAGAGGGGTGCGCCTCAGTGTGGTCTAGCAGCTGGGAAAAGCCTCCTCCTTGACCTTACTTGTCTGAAACCTGTTGCGGTGCCCCCCGAAACAGAAAGACACATGGAGCAGGGCATATGGTATAATGTAAATATCACTCCCTTGTTTATCACCTGATTCTAATTAACTATGATGTCATGTTTTTTTGTCTGGCTTTCCCTCTCTTTTACTTTAACTCCCTCTCTCGTGCCAGCTGAGTCCTGCAATTTCACTCTGCGCTGCATTCAAATGTAGACTTTTTTTCACTGTTTTTCAAGACTTTTGTCATTTCTTGGTTAAGTTCAGGCCTAGAGCAAGGTTATCATACACATGCGCACAGACACACACACACACACACACACACACACACACACACACACACACACACACACACACACACGCTCACTTCCTCCGCCCAGGGCTGCAGCAGTTGTAATTTGTTCACTGCATCCATCACTTTCAACTCTCTGCCATCTGGTTCTCTGTGTGTGTTTGTGTGTGTGTGTGTGTGTGTGTGTGTGTGTGTGTGTGCTCATTTCAGAGTTTTCCCTGAATCAACCGGAGTCGTATCATGTATTTTGTTTATTACAAAAAGGTCCTCGATTCTCTTGTACATAGGAATCCTTGGTGCCTAACACTCATGTCAAAACGTGAGTAAGTATGATGCATCAGAGGGAGATTCAAATTTCCTTTCATCCTCCCAGGGCATCTAGTCCTTTGTTTATATGATTACTTGGGTGTTCTGTAAACGGCATATCAAGTACAATTACTTTGAAATGTGTTCAAGACACTGATCCCCCCCCCCTCCTCCTCTCTCCCCCCTTCTCCCTCCCTCATAAAGTTCAAGGGCTGGCATTCCTCAGCCAGGATGTCTTTATTATTTGGTCGCACATCTTCAAAGATTTACATAATGCAAAATGCCCCATTTAAGTCTAGATTACAACATGACAGTCTGGACTCCAAATAGATATCTGAGGTAAATTCGTCCACTTGTTCATTCAGGGAACTTGGAATCAAGTCTGCATATATATCATGTGTGGACCTCTTGGATAGCTTGATGCATTTTTATTGCATCTTTAACATGACTTAATGTGCTCTTGCCTCTACCCGTAATGCATAACAAGGCTAGACTTTAAAAGCAGGGCATTTATCCAAGACAGATGTTCCATGCTGATTATCAACCCCAATGACATCTGAGGTAGTCTGTTCAGCGGCACCGAGCCACGCATCATTTCTCCCATTTCCACAGTGGGCCTAACATGTTTCTAAAATCTGTTTGCCAATGTCATTTTTTAGTGTTGTGCTTGGGTATGTTTGGTTAGTGTTTGGTTTGTTGAGGCATGTGGTGAGGCTCAGTATGCGGTTTCTGTTTTGACTACATCAGGATCTATCGGACCTGTGTCGGACCTCAAATGAAACGTACACCATCGGCTTCACACGTTCACAGCTCCTCTGTTTGCTCAGAGAGTCTTGTGGCCGTGCGACCTGACCGCAGCAGCAGCTGTGAATATTTTACTTCCCGGGGAGAGGGGGAGAGAGAGCCAGAGAGACAGAGAGGGGGATAGAGAGAGAGAGAGAGAGGGCGAGCTTTGAATCGGAGAAAGACGTGTGGGTTTGGAAGAGCGATGAATAACTGAAAGAACCACAGTCCTGGGGGCATTTACGGCAGTCAAGGGGGAGAGGAGGGGTCGCGAGAAAGAAAGGGAGGAGGGGAGATGTTTGCTGAGAGGGCAGCAGTTAGGATGGGATGCCAAAGGGTGAAACGAGGGGGTGAGTGGTTGAGAGGAAGAAGGGGTGATGGGGGCGATTATAGGAGTTGCCAGAAAATTTGGGGTTGAGGAGAGGGAGGTGTGGCTTGAAGGGTTATTTGCAGAGTTAAAGAGGGTTGGGGGGGCAAAGGAGCAATCATTGGAAGCAGACCAAGGGAGTTCCTGGAACCCAGGAGGTGAACCAGGAGTCCTCTTCCTCGCATGTTCTGCTCTTTTTACTTGATTTCTCTTTTTCACCATGTCTCCTCCATAGTTCAATCCTTTGTCAGTGTCTTTCTCGGCTGTTTTGTTGCTTGGCACCTTTACCACAATGATGAACACTGAATTAATCAGTATTTCGCATGTTAACAATTAATCACTATGGGCACAGTGAAAAGGAACCGAGAGTTGTCACAAAACTGTGGAGATGTCAACCCAGTTTTAGACAAACCGCAAGTAGGGATGAGACAATTATCGATATTATTGTGTATCAGGATAAAAAACTTTTCCAATAATTTTATCGTGGGGAATTGATTTCCCATATATGGCTTGAAAAAGCTGTCTCACTAGTCCTGTACTAGTTTCCTGATGCATTTTGAATTGTCTAAACCCTGCATTATGACTGGAGGTTTGGTTTGCACAAATGTAACTATACAACTACACCATTTCATACTAAAAAAATGACCGGGAGATGAGGTTACCACTATTTATTAATCCTTTATTTGTACAGGAAAACCTTAATATTTATGATTTATTTAAGATTCTTAAGAAGATGCGTGTCTCAACTGTTTCTTAAATATGGCTCGATGTGAAAGAAACAAGCAGAACATGCTCATATTGTGTCAACGTGCCAGCTCAAATACTTTGCTACTGCAAAGGATAGAGGATGTCATCTGAGGCAAATTTGTGATTTGTGGTATTAGGAAAAATAAACTTTACCTGACTTGCAGTACAGAAGTTGTAACAGTACACAACATGTAGATACTAACCTTTTATGATGGAAGTTAGCTCATTTGAGGTAAATGCTGAAAAGCAAAGTTTTCTATAAATGTCAGCTCAACAGAGTCCATCCGGCTACTTTTGAAAATCAACTTTAAATTCTAATGAAGTAGCTGTGATTAATAATTAATAATAAAACAATGGAAGCATGATATCTGTAACAGTCCTGCCCCCATCTGCTCTGTATGAATGTGAGTGTGTGTGTGCACACGCGCACACTCAGCTGAGAGCTGAGAGCTGACACGACTATGCGCTCGAACCCTCATAGCTTGTTACTTTTTCAACAACAGTAGTTTCTTGGAGTCGACATGTGAGTTGGCCCAGCTCATTGCCCAACGCTGAAAGTTTTACAGATGGTTATTTTATTTAAAAGTGTGCCACTAAAGTTACCCGAATTAAGTGCCAAGAGAAAATACTAATGCCTTCAGTTTTTTTTCATTGGGTGACAAGAGCACTGATGCCATGAACACAGAGCAGCTATTAATTTTTTTGTACAAAGAAACAATTTTTTTTAAAAAAGATAAAACATATATCAAATATTCTTTGGCAGTGGATAAATTTAAATAGGTCATGTTGAAGTGATATACAGTCTGTGGAAGCAATGGGACAAGAACAAATTGTTATATGGAGAGCTGCAGGTGAGCTAACAAACTCCTCTTCCGCAGTGCTGTTCCCTGATTAAAGTTATCTAGTTCTCTATCAACATCTGAAGTGTTGTGAAATAGCTGCCTTTGCGCTTTGCTTTGTTGCCATCGTCCTGCTGGTCAACTCTCCTTACTCTCGTCATGTTACAGCGTTAAGTGACACTGTGTCCTGCTGTTGGTCTCGCTGCTGCTGCTGCTTCACAGAGAAGGCTGAACACCTGCAGCAGCTCGTCATTGTAGCTTTTTGAAAAGCTAAACGGTGGTGGGAGCAGTGGGCAAGTAATCGCTGTATGTCCGCCACCTTGTAACACCAGGAAAACTGACTATCTTTTTTGGGGGGAGAGGGAATGGTAGGGGAAACACTGGACACAGAAGCTTAATATTCTCAAATGCAATTCATGTGATCTTGAGCCAAAACAAAATGAAGTTAAAATATAAAATGAGTTAATTAGACTTCTATTTACTCATTTCAAATCTGTTATTTGTCATTTTAATATTCTTTTGCTCAAGAGCATGTCAAAATGTCTCAGAGTTATTTACAGATGCAAAAGCATAAAAAGTTAAAAGCTTATCCAAATTTTGCTTTTTCATTTTCCCCTATGAGATTCATTTTTTTCCCTCTCAGTGAGTGAGGACTTCCACACCTTGATGATTAAATATAGAAATAAGGATCTTTTCATCTCATTTGCAAATGTGCTTTAACACACACACGCACACACACCAAGCTGTTCAATCCCCGCCTGCCCCTTGACACAAACACACAGCTCTGCGTTTTCCGTCTCGCTTTCTGTTCTGGTTCAGGCGCGACCTGTACCTGGAGCACAGCCTCAGCTCCAGCTCCATCTTCACATCTCCTGAGGGCTTCAAGTTTCCTGCAACAGGTGGCTCAAACATTTGCCTTGGCCTGCACTGAGGTAAGGCCTCTGTTTATCGATTCGGAAAGAGTCAGGAGAGTCAGAGGAGGGAGGGAAAGACTGAAATAAAAAGACAGAAAAAAGGAGAAACTTGAAGCATGTCAGCAGAGGAGAGAGATACTGAGGAAAAGTCTTCCTGACACAAGAATCCTAAAATGTGAGTCACTAAAGTCGAGAGCATTTAATCTTGATACATTTGTTAGATGGAGATAAAAACAAGAATGTAAACTTGTATTTTGTACTAATATTTAAGTCAATGCTTTGATAAACCTATGAAACATTTTCCAGAGCCTGAGCCAGAGCGGGGCCAAAACCCCAAAATTAGTCTTGTCTCCTCTCGGAGTTTTTTTCTAATCTCATTCCTGCTTCACTTAATTTATTTTGTTTCTCCTTCCTCTGCTCTGCTTTACCTCTCCTCTCTTTTCTTCACCTATACTCCCCCACCCTCCCTTACCCCCCTACTCTCCAGAATATGCCTGCAGTCTAAATGAAAATATATTTGTTGTTTATGTTGGCTTTCTCTCCTCTAACTCCACTGGCGTGACTTAGCCTTAGACCCAGGGTCGCTGGAAGCAGCTACGGCAGCAGAAAGCCTCTATTAGTCCTTGATCACTGGCTGCCTGACAGCAGAGTCAACATGCAGGGCATTAGAGCCTGACACAGGATCAAATAAAGACTAATTTACTGGGTGTCTGTGTACAGCGAAACCACATTAACCATTGGCTTTTCCACTTTTGTGTCTTTAAATAATTCAATTAGCTGAAATGAAGGAATAAATTGATTAAATAAATAAATGGGGAGGTTTCTTTTACTGTAGCAAAACAAAAAAGGGAAGAAAAATATTGTCAGAATATATTTTTTTAAATATAAATCACACTTTTTTTTCCTTCCTAAAAGGTCACATGAGTGCTAACCACATTTTTTTTTATAAAGGAAGGCACTGGCTGATTTAAAAGAGAAGTTGGTTGAATGTCATGTTTACATTGGTGGATAAAAGACTGCTACAAAGCTAAAATAATATGTTTATTATCTTCCATCTATTCATATGACTTTTGCTTTAGAAAAGTGTCATCAAACAGAATGAAATCAAAATATCACTCGCCCCGGGGGAATTTTTAACTGTATAGACCTACAAACCAGATGTGAACGTGTTTGCAGGACAGACTAAATGCATTTATGCATCACTGCCATGAATCATCGGGACCACAAAGGGATAATAGCAAGCTAACATCATGCACCACATGAACCAAGAACCACAGCATCAAACAAAAAGTACTGACAGTGTTCTATCATCTGTGAGGGATAAACTTACACCTTCATCGAGGATTTTATGTTAGCAGGATATTTCAAAGTTTGTAAAAAGCTTTCAGTGATATTTGGTGCTTAATGAGAATGGAAAGCTGATTGGATTTTGATGAGGATGGCACCTCCACATAGTCATCTAAGAGGTACTATGTTTTATTTAAACCCTTAAACTGTAATGTGGCCAATATGCTTCAAGAGAAGTTCTTGTCAAATGGCTTAATCTTGTCTGAAATCCCCTCTGTCGGCACCTTTTCGACAATGAAATCACTCTGACCAGTGATCCATTGAGCCTGTCACTCCCACTTCTCACAGGGATTGGCCAGGTTTAAAGAGCTGACAAAGCGACCTGGGTTTGAACTTGCCATTCTGACTCATTTTTCCCACCCTTTACAACACTATCTGTCATTTTTCATGTTTAATTTTTTATATAGTCTATGCAGAAATAGGAATGTTAGAGAACATGGCTCTAAGGATACAAGGGGTGTTGTCTTGTGGCTCAAACTTCAGCCACTAGGTTCCAACCAAGGATGAACTGGAGGAGAAAGAAGTATTTCCAGATCTAAACACAGTTAACATTTTCAGCTTCCCCCCCCGCCCCACTTTTCTTTAGAAATTGCAAAATTGTTACCCTGACTTCCACAATCAATGTAAAGTGAAACTGGATGTTTGGACTGAATGATGCTCTTCACGTCCTTTTCGTTGACCCCTTGTGCAAACTTGTTCTTTTCCAGTACAGCCTACTTTAATGAAAAACTAATTTTCCTTTCCTTGGTCAAGCGTGTACTGTATTTATCTATATATGCTTTGTCTTTTCTGTCCAAAAAGATTTCTGCTGTTTCGAATTTTTCACAAAATGTCTCACCACTCCTACCACTTTCATGAAGTCCTTGCTGATCCAAATATCTGGTCCTACAGACATTTAAAATGATATTTGGCTTGTAAATAAACCACAAATTGAACTCACTTGATACGGCAAACATAGAGTTTTCATGTTTACAACACTTAGGATCCAAATCAACAACTTGTAAATACTTACATTGTGAGACTACAACTGTGCAGCTGTTCTTTGAGTTAATATTAGTTCTTAGCTTGACTCTTGAGTTTTATTTTCTCACGACACATGTATGAGTGAAAATTATGGCTACCCAGATGCTGTGTCTGGTCAGAGCAGTGGTAAAATGAGGTGCTACAACTGAGATTGGTCTTCTTATATGTGGTGAAAGTGTGCCATTAAGTAAGAACCCACTGAACGTGCTTAGCAAGAGGTAAGAACTGGGTTTTTTATGGCGGTGTGAAGAGATTGCTGTGATACAGGCCCACAGGGCTGTGACAGGGGAGAGGTATTTTAGGCGGCTGAGCTTATTGGAGCTAGTTGTCTCTACATTTATATGTAGATGGTTCTACAAAACAATTTTCAAACTGCTAATGTAAACTGTAAGAAATGTGCTAAAATTTGGGCATTAAATCATTTTATGTGCTTTACAAATCAGAAATTTGACACATACTCTTCCAGGTGGCGCAGCTTTCACGCACTGATGTAATGTTACTAGGTTTCTCGTCACATTTTTAGGGATAATTACTTAATATACTTGAGAATCTCTCCTACATACTAATGCTTGACTGAGTGGGAGTTATTTAGACTAATTTCTTTTTTCAGCTCATTCTTGTTTACTCTCCCCTGAGCTAAACTCCCACTAGCTGTTGCTACAACTGAGCTCATTCTTTAAGACTCCTGGTCACACATAAGTCAAGAACATTAACACTTTAACAAAAATAGACACACGTAAAAGGTTTTGAAACTTGTTATACCTCATCATATGCACAGAATCAGCTCCATGTTTGGAATGTCTGGAATCAGTGTTAAAATATTGTAGTATGACACACTACACAGATTGTCTGTCTGTGTAGGTTCATCACATCAGGGGTTTGGATTGGAGGAGGGATCGGGCCGAGATTCTCAGCCTGATACCCTTCCGAACCTGAGCTGGGTCTGACCGAAACCGGACCGACGACCCATCGTCATTTCCAAAACTCCGACTGACCCGACCGTCAGCCCGACTTACA
>JAQFJB010000011.1:10567271-10577530 GCA_029874875.1 Naso minor | reverse complement strand
GAGCAGTGAAAATCGTTTCCATCACATCAGAACTTAATAGGAAGGCAATGACTTTTCCAGGTATTAGTCGAACCCTCGTGTTACCTTGGAAATGAAGTTGTGGCTTGTGAATAACTTAAAATTCTAATTGCAAAACAAATTAAAATGAATAAATAGCTTGAATTTTTATTTTTCTTATTTTCTTATTTATTTTCTTTTATTTCTATAGCAAGTGACCATGGTATAAGAAGGATAATGCCCTTTGGGACCCACGTCGACCATTAATACCTGATAACTGGACACCTCGTCAGACATTATCCCTTCCATATGATAACTCTAATAATATAGATTTAACCAACATTTAGCATGAAGTTACAGAAAGTGTTTCAAGGAGCTTTGTACAAAATCAATTCACCGCTAGTGGTCGCAGTTCAGTACCAGCTTTTACACCAAAGTAAACCTGTGTGTGAGCTACACCTCTTCTTTCCCCGGCACTCCACCCGCCCGACTCCATGTTTTTACCAGCTCTACTCAGTGGCAGCGCCATGTTTTTCTTTGAGTGAAATTTCAGGCTCTGGCAGACCAAAAACCCCTCATTTTTGAAAACTACGCCATAAAGAATAAAAGGAATAATCCAATGCAACGGAAAACAGCCTTGGCGACACAGCAAGTACTGTTAATTAGTGATTACATGTAGGTAAGAATAGGAGCCTTTGGTAGGAGTCTTTCTATTGCTCTGCAGTGTTGACCTGATCAGCTATGCTAAGATATAAATATAAAAACCCGCACGACTGATCCTCATTCACTGCGACCTTTTAAAAATGGGGGTGGAGGCCAACAGGTCGGCAGGAAGGGGGCTTACATGAACTTACGGCTGTCCCAGCTACCAAAACAAAGAATAAAGAAAGATAAACACACAGAGACTGCATGTGACGTCACTCTCCATTCTAGACGTCAGTATCCCGCTTGCTCTTCACATAGCAAAATATGTTCCTCCTCTAATCTAATCAGGCTGAATTTTGTATGTAGGTCCTTTAAGATGTCGGGAAAAATGAAAGTGACGTCATCTTAAATTTAAGAAACCCAAGGAAACATTCCTCCAGACGGATTTTGGCAGACGTCACTTTTCTTCTTAGGGCAAGACTAATGACTGCATTTAACCAAAATGCATCACTAACTCGTACTTTAAAAGGAAAAAAACAAACAAACAAACAAAAAAACAAATCAGGCAGGAGCAGTAGCTGTCGCATAAAAACAAAACTAAACATACACTTTGAAATATATACCAGCAGTGGCAGACAGGCCACCCCAGCTTAACCACAGATATGTTTCACGTGTACACAGCGTAACACTTCCATCTGGGTACACCCACTGACAACATATACAAAAGGCGTGAAAATGACAACATATTTCAAATGTGAATACAAATGTACACGTGCCACATAAGCAAATGTGAGCTTGTGCTTATACACACACACAAAGACGCAAACACATACAAGCAACAAAAAATACATCCACAGTGAGTCACCAGTAAACTCTGATGGATAAACAGAGTTGTTGGAGGCAGCTGGTTTATTTGACGTTTCTCTCTCTCTCTTCTCTTTGTGGTGTCTGTCTTGGCCCATCTTTAAGCATAACCCCCTGCTGTATTTGTTTTAGAGTTGGGACTCTGTAGGCCAGTTCAGGGAAACACACACACACACAGAGATGTGCACACTCATATATGCATTCACACCCATACTTTAAATTCACACACAATAACACAGACATTGCTTAATGGGAGAAGGAAATGTAATAACACAGTCTGACGTTAGTAAAACACTCAGTTGTTTTCCAAAGCACTTTTATCTCTTTATCGTCACATCGGAGATAATAAATCAGGGGTCAGCTGATGCTTGAACTTTAACAACTTGTTTTTCTCTGACAGTAAATCCACTCTGGCTTGTTCAGCTTTTCTGCATCTGAATCTAAAGATTAAAGAGACAAGCCTTTTATCAGAAGCTTATTTAAAAAAAATTAAAATGAAATATTCTGGAGGCAGTTACAACACAAATGATTATTTATCATATGTTTATAGTTTTGGCCTTCAATTAATCTGTGAAAATTAAGGGATGACCATTTATCAGCCTGGATATTGGTTGTTTAGGGTTAGGGTTGTTCCGTAGTCACCACTATAGGGCAATAAATTGATACCGAACTGTATCGTGATACGAGACGAGATATCATGGCAGATTTTGGATATTGTTATATCATGATATGGCATAATTGTTGTCTTTTCCTGGTTGAAAAGGCTTCATTACAGTAAGGTGATGTGATTTTGTGAACTTACCAAACTGTTCTCACTGTTCTTTTATTTACCTTCACCCACTTATCCACATTACTCATGATTTTTTAAATCAAAAAATGCCATCGGGTTAATTTTTTGTGGAATCGCTACAGTCAACCTTACAATACTGTCTGAAGTATGGAGGTATTCATCAAAAATATTGTGATATTTACTCATTTTATCACCTTAGGCGCTTCCATCCCTTAAAGCTACAACGATTAGTCGATTAGACAATTAATCGCCAACTATTTGGATCATCGATTAATTGTTTCAGCCATTTTTCAACTGAAAAAGTGTTCAGAATTGCCAGTTTACCCTCTTATACATGAGGAATTTATGCTTTTGTATCATTTGTGACACTAAATGAGGAGTCTGTGTGTTTTGTGCTGTTGTTTGGACAAAAGAAGCAATTTGAAGACGTCACACTGGGCTCTCTGGAAATTGAGCATTTGAGCATTTTTCACACTTTTTCAACATTTCATGGAATGAACAATCGATTAATCATAAAAATAATCGGCAGATTAATCGATAATGAAAATAATCGTTAGTTGCAGCACGAGTGCACAACAAGTTGTCAGTCACAACCTGTATTATCAATAATTATCACTACCGACTGATATGGTGATAGGTTTTTCAGCTGTATCGCCCAGGCCTAGTCCCTTTCAATGATTCACAGTGCTGTCTGATCATAACTGACAGGTTATCGAAACTGAAGTCTGTTGTGCCACAGACAAGTAAAAACAAACACATGCAGGTTCAGGCAGCACAATCGACTGAGACAAATTGTGTTTCAAAGGGAAGACATCAGATATGATTGAGGTTGTATTATTACTATCAATAACACAGAAGCAGAAGCTGTTTCACCGGAAAGCAGCTGAGCTTAATGCTTAATGTCCACAATCTAGCAACAAGCCATCACTGTAAAAGAAGCTGAGCGGTCACAGGATTTTAATGTGAAACAAACCGAGCACCAAGTTATCTTTTAAAGTTTCATTTACCAGAAGATCTGGGAACATGGTGACAATAAGAAAAAGACAGAGCAAGAAACATAAGTGGTTGATTATGACAGGCTTTAAACAAACTCCCAGGTTAACCAAGCTTATGTGCAAGAGAAAACAAAGGCAACCCTTTAAATTATTGCCCACACTGTTATGTAAGCATCCATCAGACAGACATCCTAGTTTAACTTCATTGATTTGTTCTGAATGACTGTTGGCTTGTTTACATCCTGTCTGATTTTCTGACTCCTCCTACATCATTTTAGCAATTTAGAAGTACAATGTTACAACAATACACTGGCATCATAACCTCTGAAAAAAAGCCAATACTGTGAAACTAAGATCTATCGTAAAAAAGGTGTCCTGAAACGAGGCTATTTCATCTTTGGCAGTTGGTAGTGTAAAAGTGGCTGCGATGCGAGAATAAATTGTTTTGCAGCACCTCCGTTCCCCAAGAAAACATCAACCAGAAAAACGAACAAACAAAAAAAGACATGATGACGTGTATGCTGATAGGCTGGTGAGGAAAAATTCTGACTACATCCATCAAGATACATGAAAGCAAAGACACACATGAAGCCAGATGAAAGTAAAAAGTCAGTATTTTTTAAATTACCCTCATCATCATCGGTACAGTTTTGATGATGATGCACCATTCCTGGGCAGTCTCTCAGCTTATGAAACAATGAAACCTCCACCTACAGGTTACCCAAGAAACATCCACACATCAGCATGCACCCACCTACACACACAAACCCACAGCAGACACACTCATTCTCCCGCCTGGTGATGAGGTGGCACGGATAGCAATACATGTGCGGCTGTGGTTGTGAGGGGTAACATTTCAAAACACACAACACTAATTCTGCTCAAACACAAAGACAAACTACCCTTACTGGCACACAAAGATCTACGCATCTACACACACAAAAAAAAAGGGGGCGGGGGGAATCCATCAAATTCCAGGTGAGTGACAAAATTTGGAATAAAACATTCATAACTAATGGATCACGGAAAAATTATTTGGCAGAAAATAATGAAAACCCATTTTGTCTTTCAGTGATTAGACTTCACTGATTGTCCTAATAATAATAGTAGCTATCTTGTTTCTATGTTTTGGAGGGACTTGCTCATTTCAACATATTCAGACTAAACCTCCCAAAGCCATGGAAGCTGACACACGTGGGGTCTGTTTTAGGGTGAATTTTCATCTTTATAGACTCACTAACACTCTGCTCAAGTCATAGCAAGTGTTGTGGGGCAAGACACTGCATCGATTTAAATTGCTTTACAGCCCGTGCATGCTTGGCATTAAAATGGCTATGACAAAATTTATCTCACTGTGTCTGTATACTTTTTTACTCACTAACCATCTCTTTGTGTCGCTCGCTATGTGAACTATGGGTGGTTTGCATGCAGACTGGGTTGAATGCAAGCTTAACCACTTCCGCATCTGGTTTTCAAGATTTAGCTAAATCTGCTTTCCGTGCCTCTAAGGAATCATGTCGAAAAGACAAGTTTAACTGTAGCTCTGGTCTCATGAATTATCTTCAGACCGAGAAGAACTGATTGTGGTCACTGAGTTTAAGACACTGGACAGTCAGAGAACTCCATGATTTAGTGCATATCAAATCAGGCATGGAGACAAACCACATTCATATGCGTCCTTACTGTGTTAAAACAATCATTTTTGTTTTCTCACCATACCAAAAAACAAGTGCTGAGGCTTTAATCAATTATAGTAAATATAGTTTCCGGTATAATACATTATCTGATCGACTTGAACACTTGTGGCTCTCTCTGGATCCAAAGCTAAGCTAAGACACATGTAGGTGACTTTTTGTAACATTTCCCTCAAGAAGTTACTGTACCAGACCTGAGAGAGATTCTCCACATTCTTGCAGAGACAAACCTATCCAGAGGTGAAATGATTAGTTGATTAATCAATTAGTCAAGCAGAGAAAACTGATCATTGGTTAACTAAAACACATCGATCCGTCTAATACCTGCAGTTGTCAAGATAATTCACTATAAAACCACTGTTAGCCTCATGGTGGCAAAATAAACATCTGTATAAAATTTCATGTCAGTCCAATGGTTAGGATTGGACCAACAAACGTTACCATCCCTAAAAGCCACAACTGACAATGAACACTGACAAAACAGATCTTACCCAGATCTGAAGAGAAAACCTTCACCAGAACCTTTTGTTTTGGGTGACTGTTCTTGATCGCTCGACACTGCTTTGCTTTCAGTCTGTCCCGAGTCCTCTCAGCTCAGTTTGGTGTACATGGTTTTCTTTGCTCACAATCACACTAACCAAAACAAGTCTTGAAACCAGACATACTTAATCAGTTTTTTCATTGAATCTGTTGGACTGAATCAAAAGTTATACTTGCAATTTAACAGACCTACGGCAAAAAAAAGAGTCAACTGAAGAGATTAAATTCAGGACCATAACTAAGCAACAATGCAAGTTTCTGTTGGAAAAAATTGGTGCCAGTACACGTGTCCTGGAAGATCTCAATGTCCCGGACAAATAGAAGAAATTCTGGTCAGATGTTATCTGTGTTTCCCCAAGCGAGCAGTGAGTTTGCTACATTTTTAGTCCAATATATAAACAAAATAAACTCACAAAATGTCAGGAACAGGACTATTTTCACACCTGTTTTTCTTAATATATACAAAAAACTAACCATACACTTTGCTCCTTTTAACAACAGAAAAAAAAAATCACTGAAATAATTGTAATTATCGTTAGTTAGTCTTGATTTACAGTCCTAATAATTCCCACATGAAAATATTTTAGGGTTTTGCAAGTGTTATATGGAAAAGACCGGAAAGACCCTGAGACACAGCTGGAACTTCTGGTTGAATATACACCCGAGTCACGCAGGATCCTGCTCCAATCTAAAGGAGGTTACGGGCTGGAAAGACCTCAGTTTATTTTTTTAACTTCTGGAATTAGAAAAGTGTATTTATTAAGTGGATGTTGGCTATACAAACTGTTTATCCAGGCTGTCTCTCTCTACAGTCGCTAGCCTCTAACTCACTGAATAAGTCACTAAACAGTCTCTCTGACACGTTCCGCATAGGTAAACCATTAATTTAGCAAAATAAAATTACAAAAGTTTCCAAAAAACTCAACTAGTGATTAACTCAGCCAGCACTTCAGATAGGAAAATTTAATTTTAGTCCTTTTTTTTAAGCACAATTCAAATCGTGCCTAGTAACAATTATTTTTTACCAGACATTATGAGTGAAGAGTTTTCAGTCTGTGACTTTTGTTCTTGTCAAAAATGGGACATTACTAACTAAGGGAAAGTCTAAGGGAAAGTCTAAGTGTAATGATACAATACATAATACAAGGGACAGGTGCTTTCCTTTTTCTTTGTGCAATGTAACTCTCCACAGCTCAACTTTATCATGACCGCCACGTTTTCACTGCAAAAGCCGAGGAACATCTCCTCTGATGCTGTAACATGCACACATGTAAACACACACACACACACAAACACATGCATTCACACATCTGCATTAAGTTCCTATAATGGTGTGTGTTGCTGCAGTGTGTGGGCCTGGTTGCACAAACACATGAGACTTTCACAAGTACATCTCTAAAGAAAAGATTCATCACAATTCAAAGGGGTGACTCATCAGACTGTCGTGTTAATGAGGGCTTCCCCTGCTATCTTTTTTTTTCCCCCTCTCCCTTCTTATCTGAGTGTGGGTGAGTCACTCTTTGAGGCTTCCTATTATTTATGTTGTTTTTTTGAGGTGGGGGTGGGGGGGGGTGACTTTGCTGTAGCAGCAGGAAAAATCAGGGAAAATGTTTTGACAACTACAGCAGATTGCCCTGAAATCTGCTACATACACTCATGTTCTTCTAATGATTACAAATATTAAATGTGCATCCTGACAACATTTTAATATTCATAATTATTTAAGATTTTTTTAAAAATCAGCAAAACTACTTTGTGCTGATAAATTTAAAACTGGCATGTTCATTTGCTAAACTACCATGGTGAATATGGCAAACAATACACATGGGAACCAGCGTATTAGCTTCTCTGTGAACATTTTAGCGTGCTTTTACATTTCCATTTAGCTCAAAGAATTTCTGTCCCTAACTTTAAAAAATGTTTAAAATTTAAGTTGTGAAAATTGTGTACATACATTACGGGGTTTTTTGTTATCTGTGTGAACGTGATTACATGTAATTACAGTTGCAGTAACAAGCATCTTTCAGCTATTATCTGCTGATATCTGATAGTCTTTCTCTCTGTGTGTTAAAGGGCGCTCGCCTGGCTGGTATCCCCTCACCACCCGTGGAGAATCGACCAATAGCAGGCTGTGCACTGGCTGAGGATTGATTACTGGTAGAAAAAAACGGATGAAAAAATTTATTTGATGGAAATTTGTCTATTGATCGAAGTTTGCCACCCCTTTGTGTACTTTTTTCCCCAAATGTTTCCCAAAATATTCAAACCCAGGGTGACTGAAAATTATTCTCTCATCTGGCACCATGAAATCGGCGCTATTTTTCTCTGCTTCTAATCTATTCATTGTGCCAAAGTCTGTCATATATTATTCACGTCTCCTCAGTTGGTGGGGCATTGATTGCTCTCTGTTATTACTGTCTGTTTGCAGTCAGTCTGAACTGTCACATAAAATTTATTTATACACTGACTGAAAGATTTCTTGTCTGTTACCAGCATGTAGTGTGATAACTAAAGGCGGAGACATGTCACATGAAATGAAGTCTGCGAACCCGACTGAAGCACCGTGATGTGGATAAGCTGATGTGCTGTCTTTACAAGTGGAGCTGTCAACACCTCACCTCAGGCTTTGTTGCTGCTCCTGTCTATGCATCTCCTCCCCGTGGAGCATTCAGCTACATGTCTTCATGGTTTCCAGTACAAAGTTACATTTACCCTCCCTGTGCATTTTGTTTTTGCTGGCTGTAAATAAAACTTCACAGGGAGCGATGTTAAACAAAACAGAGTCATGATGCCAAAATAAAATATCTTCAGTGTGTACAAACTGACACATAGCACACAGTGGCATATTTGCTGTCAGCACTTTACAATATTCATACTTAAAATAATAAATCCCAGATAGTAATTATGTTTTTGCTGATTAAGGTATGTGAGACATGGATAGAACTAGACTATATATTTACAATCGGTTCATTGACATAATTATCTTATCTATTATGATTACTTAACCTATGAACACATAACTCAAGATATGAGCATGACTCATCAGTAAGTACACTGAGTGTTTCACAAATTCAAAGACAACAACCTTCAATCAATCAATCAATCAATCAGTCAATCAATCAAAACTTTATTTATATAGCACTTTTCGTACAACCTTGTACCCTGTAAAGCTTCTTCTCTTAGTAGCACAGAATATCTATTGCAGGGTGCATTGCAGGCATGGCAGCCCACCTCTGCCTGCATGCAGAGTTCAGTTTCCAGCTGTGCAGGACCGGAGCGGATTTAGTGATTTGGGAGTCCAAGACAAACTCTGTCTTGCTTTCGCACTTTCTCTGTCTGGGATGACTGGGAATGTCTCCTGACTTTTTCTTTAGGCAAGGTAAGTTTATCTGTATAGCACATTTTGACAACAAGGCACAAAGTGCTTTACACTGAGCATAAAAAGCATTAAAACAAAACATCAAACAGAAAAGCAACACAAGACAATATAAAAAGATATTTAAAATACCATGAAAAGTGTTAAATGGTCAAAATAAAAGAATATTAGCCAAGAGGTCACCTTTATAACCCAATATACCATCTAGACATTAATGATGAACATTTACAAAACATGCAAAACATTTACAAAGAAAAACATCAGTGATGAAAATCAAAGGCACATAAAAATTCTTAGCCTTAGCCTTTCTTCACATCAGACATGTTGATTTGTCATAGTAGGAAAAGCACAGATGTTACTAATAACATTAGTGATGGCTCTGCTCTTTTCAAGTGTCCCAGCATGTGCAATACCAGGAACCTGAAACAGAAGTTGCTTAATGGAATTCAGCCATCATCATTTCATTACTAACACCTCTGCTTTTCCTTCAATTAAAAAGTAGAAAATTCTTAGTAAAAATATACTGTTATGACTCAATGCTCGTAGAATTTTTTTTAGCACCTAAACATAATAAATAAATAAATACACACTGTTAATGAAAAGTGAGGAAATATGTGAAACTCTCCGAAAGTGTTTTTTTTCCCTTAAATTTAATTTCACTTCGACAACCTACAAGTAAGAGGTACACTATTTATTATTGTCATTATCAGACAAGCTCTGGGAATATAATTTAATACTGATTAGCAAACCTGAGACACTTTAGAGAATAAAGAATCTTCTCATCCAATCCCACGAACAGACTTGATTAAAAAATACAATAGTCTCTTGACATTTTGTGGCTCCCAGCCTTGGTTCTTATTTAAAATGTAAATTATTAAGAATCTTCCATAACTGTATATTTTCATTATTTAAAAAAAAAAAGCCAGGATAAAATATTTTTTATTGCGGGGAACATTATTAACTGCAGATTTGATGTGCTGCTGAATGTTTATATGTGGAGAGTATAACTGACTCGTGTTTTTTGCAAAGAAAACAACATGTGACCCAGTGCAAAGCTGTGGCTCACTCATGTGTCGTAGTGTCTGAACAACAATGGAGTGACAGAGCCACAAGATTTCATCATAATGCAGGGTTCAGGTAATAACGTAGGCAACTTAAGTATTGCAAATTTCCAAACAAATTAGGAATCACATCTTTTCACCAAAAAAAAAATCAACCGACACAGTGAACCGAGGCCTTTAGGAACCTCTGGAGGTCAAATGCATGTGTTGTAATTGCCCAGTTTGCTCTGTTTACACTCCAGGTTTATAATTGTTTCTTTGTTTATTTTATTTCCTGTGCAAATAACTTTGGATTAT
>JAQFJB010000011.1:10538565-10553987 GCA_029874875.1 Naso minor | reverse complement strand
TTTCATATGGCACCACGTACAAACTAATTACTTGACTTTTGCTTCTGGTCTTGTTGTCTCATTATGTTCACACAGTGTTATCTTTCAAAAATAATTTGCCCGGTCAGGCCACCGTGTTAAGACTTCATGAATGTGTTTTCTTACAGAATGAAAAGGAACGTATCTTGGGTGGAGTTGAGTTCCCCGGGAAAAAAAATCACCCATGTGGCTGCATGTTAAGCAAATACAGCTGCCAGTCTAATGAATTGCACTTTAAAAACATGTGCACGCATTCAAAAGCCAGTCTACCCCTCTGTCTTCAAGATGCAGGCAGACATGCGCCCCTGACTGTTGGTTTTCATCCTTCGCCGCCGTCTTGTAATTATCTTGTCAATTAACCTGGAGGTGGAAGGATAAATGACACACTTGTCTCCCTCGCTAGCATTCGATGCCTCCTGTTTTCCTCTGGTTTCAAATCAATGCACAGTAGAGTGAGAGGAGAGCGGCTGTATGTTTTTGACATCAGCATGTATTTAAATTTGACTTTGCTGATAATGTCAAGGTTGCTCTTCCCCACTGAGCTGTCTGCTCCTCTTTGATACTGTACCTTCATGATGTGCCGTTTCTCTTTTTGCGTGGTTCCAAACTGCACAATATCCACATTGTAGTGGGAAAAAAAAAAGATTTTTAAGCAAATGTATCACTCAGCTTTTTTCAGTCAAGTCCCAGTGTTAGTTTGATTTAATCTCCAAAATACATTTCCCCTCCCGAGTCCACTTTGTGCTCATCTGGTGCTTTACACCTTGATGAAGGCCGACACCCAAGTGCTTGATTCATTCAGTTCAGTGAATCAGCCAAATGAATATAGACTTTTCACCCTCGTTTACTGTAAGTTATGTTTACTTTGTGTTAGATCTGCAGCCGTCCCTGTCACATCTGCAAAGGCTCAGCAGCGTAGACTGAGTAAATGAGTCCGTCTGTGCCTCATTGTATTCGGGGGAACGAGGACAGTATGCAGTCACATCTGAGCAAGCAAAGCGCGCTGATTGTTGAACCCGTGCAGGATTCAACTCTCTGTGTAGTTTCACTCCGCAGAATTCCTAACCTCAGCAACAATGACAGCCTTCTTATTGAAAACCTAGAAATAGTGTGACAAGAGATGAATAACTGAACAATCTTTTTCATTTTTAACATGTGAAATGAAATGGCATATGCGGCTCGGGGAATTGGTAAAAAAAAAAAAACAACCAAACAAAAAGGAGCTCAGGTAGAGCTTCGAATGATGAATGCCACTTTTTTATGCACCTGTGTCCAAGACGTCGGGAAAAACCAGAATTTGAAAAATTTTCCACGGGTACCCTAAGGACATCCTGAATGCACCAAGCATAAGACTTGAAACTGAACATTTCAAGTGTGGCTGCGTTTTTTTTTTGTTGTTGTTGTTTTTTTCCTCTCTTGTACTTCAGAGCTCACAAACATGCTCCTTGAGATATTCTGCAGAGATAATCTCATGTTTACTAACTGTTTCTAAGAGGAGTCTTTGAATAGAAATGGACAAAAGTGCTTGTATGGTCAGCAGAGGCAGATAGTCAATAACGGAAGACGGGCTTGGCAGCTTGAGTTCGTTTCCCCTGCTAACTGACTCATTATTCCGTATCAGCTCATTGGATCTCTGCTGTCAAAACATGTTTGTTTACCGACGAGCCAACGCTGACAGATGTGAGAGGCATTTAATAAGCAACCCACTTGTCAAAGTTATTCCGTCAAGTATAAAGCTAGAAGCACAATGAAATGTTTAATTTAACATGTATTTACAATATAAAACACAACCTGCAGTGTATGGTGTTGAACGGGTGAACTGAGGGCTGTGTTTGATGTTCTTAGCGAATATAGGTTAGCTTGTTTGGATGCTAAGCTGGTTACGCTCTGCCCATAGGCATCATTTTTATCTCAAGATGATAGAGATAAAAAAAATAAATTAAACACATATAAATAAAAAAAAGTGCATCTCTCTGTATGTATGCAGTGAGAGCTGCTGAATCTGAGAGACATTCTGCGTGTTGTGTTGACATATTAAACTTATTTTGATTCTCATGTAACGCTACTTTCAACGTGATAACAAGCGTTCCCCTGAGCTACCTGCTCTGAGGTGGAGCTAGGTGCTCAGTGGGCAGCACTGTTGCCTCGCAGCAAGAATGTTCGGGGTTTGATTCCCTGCGGGGGCAGAGCCTCTCTGTGTTTGGAGTTTGTATGTTTTCCCCGCGCTTGCATGGATTTTCTCCAGGTGCTTCTGGTCAAATGCCTCTCCCCCACCACCAAAACATTTTCATATACAGAAGGTCTCCTATCGGTTCCCTTGACGACCGCACTGTTCAGAAATCTGGAATTGGTCCCGGGGTGCCGGTCAGTGGCTGCCCACTGCACCTGAGTGATGGGTGAAATGCAGAGAACACATTTCACTACGTTGTACTCAGTAAAATTGGATGTGACATTAGACGACTTCTTCTCCCTCTTCAAGAAAACTGTACTGACTGTAAATGACACAGATTAGAGACTGCAAAATTAACAAGTGCCAATAAATAAAAAAAACATGGTAAGAAAATGGTATAGGCCTATTTTGTTTATTTAATGAAAGAGTGCAGTCTTCTCTTTATGAAAAGTGCCCTTAGATAGCATCTGTTGTGGTCTGCCACTATATGAAATAAAATTGACCTGCCTTGATTTAAAGGTCTTTTCAGACCGCTGCGTGGTAACTACCCCGAAAACCACCTCTCTGCTGGAGAAGTTCCCTGGAAAGCCAAGTGTTTTTAAAGGCGACTGGTGCCGCTGTGGTTCGAGGCAGCAATAACTGTGAGGTGTCCTGGTGAACGGTCATAGCGTTGGGACAGTACATACAAGGCACAAATAACTAATGATTTCTATATAATTTGGTTACTAAACTCATGTGGTAGAAATGTCCCATTTACAGATTTTCTTTTGGTTCCTTGTACGACAGTACAGCTCTGTTGTACAGGTTGGACAGCAGCACTTTGAGCTCCTCCATGTCTGCTTTCAGATCTGCGATCCTTGCTCGTGCTGCAGTGCTGTATCCTATGTAGGTGAAATAGATGGAATGACCAAAAAAAACCCCCAAAACTTTCATTCTGCTACTTTTCTAACGATGAGAAAGCTTTGAGGACGTGGCCGCAGTTGGCAAAATACATTAAATGACTGAGGAAAAAGTTTTGTCTTTAGCAAGCAACCTTAGCACCCACTCGCAGCTGTTTTCAGCACGGTGCCACCAGGAGTTAAACAGGGTGAACTCTGAGCGGCATCCCCTCTGTCGCCCCTCCCTCAATGAAATGACTGGAGGTGGCGGTGTGAAAAGAGCTTCAGGGCTGGGGGAGGGGGGTGTCCCCTTACCCTAAACCCAGGGCAATGATGAAGGAAACACTGGTTAGTCACTTTCCCTATCCTGTGTTATTTCCGAGACTGACATAACACGGGGAATCATTCACATGAGGTTTTCTTCAGTAGAAAAGCTGACAAGTTGACTTCATTTCTGCCAGTGATGCACACCCTCTGTAATCGGCATTCTAACACATCAGAGATGCAGCGCCGACGCTTTGCCCCCATGACCCTGCACAACAACACTTACCGTGTACCTCACACTTCACTAAGCACAGCCACGGCTGGACGTGTGTGCATGTGCGGATGAAAACAGAGAGAATAGGAAAGAAAAACAAGGAGAAGAGATACGTTCTGTCCATCAGCAGCGTTGTCGGTGCATCTGTCCTGTTGGTGTGTATCTGCAGCTGTTCACTCCACTGAGCACTCAATCACTGGGGATGGTTTGTGTGAATTTTTGTGTCTGACTTTGAGCAAGAGGAATGAGAGTGCGTGTGTCAATACGTGCGTTGCAGGCTCACCCACGTGGAAGCTGATCGACTTAACACCAGTGTCGTGTGTATGCGTGTGTGTTTGCGTTGCACTCTTTTCACGATTCCTCCAGGTCATGCCACTTGTGCTCGAAGTGAAGCTTTCGTGAGCTCAGGCTTTTAATTTTTCAGAAGCTTGTATGCCTGTTAACCTCTGAGTGACCTCGCTGATGTCAGTATTCCCAGGCCACCAAGTCCAGCCCCTTAGTTTCTTCTTCTTTATCTAAACCAGCCCTCAAAATGTCTTAGTGATGAATTCAATGATAGGAATGGGACTTAATTAGAGAAGCAACATGAAAGGCTTCAGTCTTTGCATTGTATGTTCGTCCCAGCAGGAAAGATTAATGTGATAGAGATGCTTTGGATAATGTATTGTGCTGTGTGAGCTATCCTCGTCTCCAGGGATACCTTTTTTAACATGTTAACAAGCTTGTAAATATTTTTTCGATTTCAAACAATATACTTTCTATAATCAACAGTGATTAGGCTGAGGTTGTCAAAGTTAACGGTGACATTTAAACGTCTGCGGCACATCAAATCGCCATCCTTGCTTGCTTTTTTTCTCGTCCCTTTTGTCGGATATTGCAAGTCCTTAGATGGATGGAGGGCGACAGGGAGGGAGAGAGGGGAGAACAGCAGGAGCCGCTAATGTAAATGCAGATGAAAAGGATCGTATATTCCTCTAAACAGAGAACACATGCTGCTGCTGTGGCCTCTGGATCTTGTCTCTGCGGAGAGCCGGTGAGAGCATCCCCCTGTACTCCTCATGTCGTAGCGCATCAGAGCAAAAAGGAGAGGAAGGGAGAGAGAAGGAGGAGTGGAGGGATTGCATTTGACATTCAGCCCCCCTCTTCCCCCCCAGTCATCCATTTAACCCTGCCACCGCGGCTGGTGCAATATTAATGCCCTTAAACGCAGATGAGGTGAAAATGTGTCTGAAGGAGCGGATCCCTGTGGGGAGGGCAGCTGCATGCATGCACGGGGTTATGAACACACACACACACACACACACACTCAAGTAGCCTGTAATAAGCTGATTAGAGAAGTCAACTGAGGAAGAAAGACCAGCAATTTTATGCGGATACAGACAAATAATACGACCTTTGTGTTGACTTGAGTAAAAGTCTAAAAGTACAGTAGTGCATGTAGAAGTACTGTGCGTCCTCAAATGACTCATGCATGCATAATTAGGCACTTAAGACAAATCTTTTCAGAGTATTTGTGTGGTTTTATTCTTTTTTTGTTTTGTTTTGTTTTATCTGTGCACCTGTATGTGTGGGTGTGTGTGTGTGTGTAGTTGGGTGGAATGTCCCTTTAGTGTGCAGAAACTGGTGGGAACGATGCATGAATCCCAGATCCTGAAGCGGTGTCAGTGGGATGCTTTGAATTTTATCATTCCAACAGCGACACAGTCTATGTAATGGGATCAGGATGGGCCAGCACCTGGATCTGACATTGTGTCTACGTATGCAAGCCTTAGTGTGTGTGTGTGTGTGTGTCGTCGGATGGAGGAGCCTGCACTGATGTGGACAACATTCAGTGATAAAAAGCAGTACAGTTGTAAAATCTTTTATCCCTCTTTATCTTTTAAGGCTTCAGGACATCCTCATTATCACACATGCATGCACCAGATGTCTCACCTGCTTCGACTTCCAGACCTCCAGCACAGGCATACCGGCGATGATGGAGTTGGGATCTTCCTGGGCGGCTGAATTCACTGTATCATTGGCACCAATCACCAAAGTCAGGTCCGTCTCTGATTGGACGCACAGAAAATTTACATAAGAGAACATGTCTCACTTCTTTGACCTTATGTTCCAATGGACTTATTATTTTCAGTCGTTGTAACCATGGCAATATACCCAATTAAATGTCTTGCTTATCAACTCACAGCTGATTTCGTCACAAGCCCTGAAATAACAATGCTGCCAATCATCAGTACTTCAACAACCCTCCGAAACAAATTTATCCCATTATGTGTATCCTGTTTTTGAGGACTGGACATATGGCATAAAAGTTACGGCCCATTTAGACGGGAATCATGCATGACACAATTGGAGATGATGACATCAATACTGTGGTTTACAAGAGTTTACAAAAATAGGGAAACGAGAAAAACATGAGGTGCAGAATGTCTAGTATGGCACGTGAAATTATGGAAACACAAGTAACAGATTCAAGGTTTACCAGAATTTAAAAAAAACAACAAAAAAATTACTCTTCTTTTGCAACAAGTGGTTTCACTGCTGCTGGCAAAAACAGAAGAGTAGTTGTTTTTTGTGTTACTTTCTGCCTCATTTGTATAATTTTTATGTGCAAAACAGTAATTTTTGTTTTTTTAAATTTGCTTTCTTGCATTACTGGAGGAGATTAATACCTCGCACAAGCCTCTGAGTGACACATGATGCTCTGGCTTGCAGATAGTTAGCTTAGCTTAGCTTAGTTTATGGGAAACAGCTCACCTGATTCAGTCCACACTTAAGAAGATCTTCCTATTAACATTTCTTAAGCTCACTGATTAATCAGTTCTATCTTATTTGTTGGCTTTGCACAAAACTCCAGTTAAAATGACATGTTTATGCTAAGCTAACGGTCTCCTAACGCGAGTCTCATTTGACATATAAACACGAGAGTGTGTTTATCTACTCATCTAACTCTTAGAAAGAAAGCAAATAAGGCCTTTTCCTAACATTTAGAACAATTCTTTTAACTTGTTTTACTTTAACTAACTCACAAAAATTATCTATGAATTAGTTGAGAAATTCATGGCAGGTGCAGTTCATAAAAAGCAGAAAGGACTGGATCTTACCGGGGAAGTCTTCGTTAATCTCTTCCATCTCCAGGACAACATCATATGGGACTCCAGCTTCAGCCAACAGAACATTGAGCTGACCGGGCATACGTCCAGCTACAGGGTGAATACCAAACCTGTGGGAACGAAATAGTATGTGTCCTTAAGAGCCCACCTGACCTGGTTATTGACCACAATTACACACTATACCGTCAGACAGAAAAACGTGAAACAGGAAGAAAATATCAAAACAAATGGAATAATAATTGTAGTCAAGCAGTTAAAGAGACAACAGGAGGAGATTTTGGAAAAGTGAAGTTGAGAGACGTGATTACAGTCTGGTTACACACATATTTCCCCATTGCACTCCTGCACGACGTATTGTTTGTGAGACTGTGCATTTGTGTTAACATAGCTCTCAAACTTAATTAGCCATGTCATGTAAGTCAGGATAGGAAATTAACACCAGCCACTGAATCCTGGTGGCTGGCTGTCTCTCTCTCTCTCTTGAACCTTCCAGCCGCTTCGCTGTGTGACCAACCACTATTTGAAGATTTATTTTTTATTTGTTTAGCAAGTTCAGAAGAATACGAGGCACAGATGGCCTGCCGGCTCTGGGATCTTTTCACCACTGTGGCTCCAGATTGGAAAAGTCATGTAAACCCATACAGTCTGCATGCAGTGGAAGACGGTGAGAAGACGCAGAACGTTTGCTCGTGTGTGCAGTGATTTTAAATTTGATACTTTTCTAAACTGAGGTGTCCAAGAAAAAGGAATAAAAGGGCATTATGACTGAGGAGGAGGTGTAGGAGGATTACACAGCCTGACATGAAGAGTAAGAATTAACAAATCAAAAGAATGCATTATAATATAGAACTAAGAAAAAAGAAAAGAGAAAGCGAAAATAGTGAACAAAAAAAAAAGAGAAAACAGGAGAGAAAGAGATCGGGGGGAGTTTTTTTTTTCTTTTTCTGACCACCCACTTCCCTCTAATCAAGCACAAATGCTCTAAGTAGCAGCAGCTGCAACAGCCAGGATCAAACAACCGAGTCACGACAATTACACAAACGTCTGCTGTACCTTGTCCTTCCTCTTCTCTCTTCCACATTTCCCTTTTATCTTACCTTCTCACATACAAGTCTCTTCCTATCTAATCTTCTTTTCATCATCAAGGCTTTGAGTTTTAATTTCCTTTCATTACATCATATACTGGGTGCAATGGTTTTGCCTTATTTCCTTCCCTGTTTAACTGCATGCATATTCCTCTATACAGTCCATCCTTGACTATGGAGATCTTCTGTACTGTCACGCTGCCCCATCTTATGTTATCTGTTTATAAATCTCTGCTCTTGAAGCTTCCAAACTACCTCACACCTCTTCTCTCATTGTAAATGCTTTGGTTTCTCAGGTCTCTCTTGGAAAATAAGATGTTAAAACAGTGTTCTTAAAACAGTGCCTGATCAAATTAAACCTAGGACACATCGGTAACCAAAGTTTTTTCAAGAAATCCAATAAATGCATTTAATGTAAATGAGTTGGTCTGATGGTCCGTTTACCTGACATGCTTTCCAGCCTCTGTCAGCATCTTCACCAGCTCAGCGATGGGGTACTGGGCCTTCGCAGCACAGAGTCCATAACCTGAAAGGAGGATTAAAATAACAGCAAGCAAGAGTGAGCTCGTTTTATTGCCTGGTGACTACACAAGTATTGCCAGAATGTACCTGTACAATTGAATTTTTTTATGTGACAACAGGTTGCCTAATGCAAGATATATCTTCACCTCAATGCGAACTAAAACTAGACTTTAATGGAAAACCCCAACGTCTTGCCGTCCAACCAATGGCCCTAAACTTTGCCACACAGGATACAGTGACCCTGCCGAGAAATATCTTAGACCACGTTCACACAGGAGCAGCCATACTAAAAATGGAAAGGTCTTTCCTTTGCGTCTTCAAAATATGTCTGCGTTTACATGAACAAGCAAAAGCACTGTAATACGCATGCCTGGCCAGTAGTCTGCGGTGTAAGTTTGTAATGACATCCCATTGGAGCTGTCGAAGTTGTTCACTTCCTGTTGCTGCTAAGCCCTAAGCAGCTACAAATTAAAAGAAATTAAGTTGTAATTTGACTTCTGAAATTATGCTACGAACACTTCTATTCGCCTCAATAGATTGTTGTTACATTCGACCTGCTTTGGGTGCGCTGTGGATTGATTAATCAGAGTTTGGTAGCGGCTAGAGCGGAACGCATTGCGCTAACATTAGCATTAGCATCGTCGCCACGTTTACAGGCACTCCGCTTGCCAGTTTACACAGCCGGAAAGAAGGCTGTGGTTTCAAAAGATTCGATTATGGAACCCGGTCTTAAAGGGTTGCAGTTTCAGGGGCGCCAGCATGCTCCAGCTGTGATAGTTGGGTAATGATTTGATGTGTTGCTCATAAAGATTAACAGCCACTTTTCAAATAAATTACATCATCTGAGTCACTTTCCAATCAAGCAACTCATATTCCAGCTTTAAAAATGAGGATTTCCTGTTTTTTCTGGACTTTTAGGACAGTAAATTATATGTTTTTGCAAAACAAGTCATTTTCATTTGTCACCGTCAGTGCATGAAGTTTGTGATGGACATTTTTTACTGTTCTCTGTGATTAAGCTGACAAAACAAATTATCGAATAACTAAGAAAAAAATATCTGGAGACTAAACAATAATGAAAATAATTGTAGTTGCAGCTTCAGTCTACACTGACTGTCACCAACCAATCAGTATGTTTTGTTTTTTTTTAACCCAAGCCTCGGCCCTGTTACATGCAGTGCTGGTGTGTGACACTTGATTTTTATCACACATTACCCACACAAACACATGTCAAACGGTCCAGTAGTGTTTACTAACCTTGTCACAACAACCAGTCAGAAAGTGTCTTGTTAAGACACACCAATCGAAATGACAAGGTTTCCAACTCAGCATAGAGAAAGTAAAAAAAACCAAAAAACCTTGCATAACAATTTAATGGTTTTCACTTTTTTTTCCCTCTCCATCATCACAATTCTTTCATTCCTTGGGCTTCCAATAGTCTCTCTGGAGTTTCTGCTATAAGAAAAACAAGTGGACCCAGACCATGTGGGGATGGGCCAGACGAAGCCAGGAAAACACTTATGTTTATCAGGCAATGTCTTAACCGTTTCCACAGATGTCAATCAGGCAAAGTGACTGTGACGGCTCCAATTAGGGAGAATGGTCAAAATGGAAACAAGGGGATTGACTGAAAGCCAAAGCTGGGCAACAATACCAGTCTGATTACTGACTACTCGGGTAGAAAGAGGAGCCATACATTTGGATTGTGTGTGTTGTGAAACTGATATCATTAGCAAAGATTACCTGTATACACCGGCTGATGTGATGTGTGAAACTTTAATGAATATTGAAGTCTAAACAACAGAAGATAAAACTTTGCACTGAAGTTTCATACAAATGCTTTCACTGCAGAGAGAAATATCTCTGTAAACTGTTGCACTCCAATTTGATCCCATATCAACAAAGCCTACATAGTTGAGACTGTGTGTGTGTGTGTGTGTGACCTTCATGTCTTGGAGGCTTTATGATGCCCTGATTGTATTTAGAGACAAATAATTCATAAAACTACTTTGACAGGTTCTATTATAACGTGTTTCTGATTATTCTGATCCTCATATTTCACTGGTTTTTGTTTTTCTATAGTCCTTCAAAAAATGCCTGGCATTTCATTATTGGTTGTGTCTGGGTGTGGTATTGTTTGTAGACCATTTTGAGAAAAGGCTAAAAGAAAAAAAAGAGACATAATTTTTCATTTAAGCTCTTTCATTCCTCCCACTCCTTTCAACTCAAAGTTTCTTTAGCCCTTTTTTTAAGTTTTTGATACTTTGAAATATTATATAGTAGAAATTTTAATTTCATTGATTAGTTAACCTATTTCTGTTTTTGTTTAAGCCCTCGCCCTCTTTTCCCCCCTACAAGTGTTTCAAAATAAATAATTCTTTTTAATTTCATACCTTGCATGGGTAATTTTTTTTTTAAAAGTATTTTGTGTTAATTTTAAAAAAGTCAAAAGAAAATAGTGATATACGCTGGTTGTTACGCCACGGATCACTTTTTTTTTTAAGTTCTTCTCAACTCTGTGACCACTTTAAGTTTGCAATTCTTGTAAATTGCAGAGGTTTCCTTGAAGAGTTAGCTTTTGTATATAAGCAGTCAGCACTGTGACTGGAATCACCAATTTGCAGGCTAGGTGCCTTTAGTCTGTGTTTACATGTTCCCACGTGAGTAAAACAACTCCATGAAACTATGACACTAATTTACCAACAGTCTGGCGAGGGAACTGAACTGTCACTGGGCCACACAATGATGATTTTAGGTCACTGGCACCGCCGACCTTCGTCATAGTCTAAGTGGGGGGTTCAAGCACATATTTAGAGCGAAACACTGAAACATCTGAAACAAAGAAAAGCATGTCACTGGAACAAAGGTGGGACCCCACGCTCTAACCCCCGAAAAAGGAACTGGAAGCCAATTTTGAACGTAGTACTCGAATTTTCAACAAAAAAACAGCGTACCTTCATTCCATCTAATTTTCCCTTGACCTTGCATATATTCACTGCACTGTAGAATGTCTATTTACCAGGGACTGACGACCACACAGAAATCCCAGAGTGTGCGTGTGTGTGTGTGTGTGTGTGTGTATATCCACTCTACCATGACTTGTCAATTAGCCTAGCAAAATGATGATGTAACATGGGTCAAGAAAAGGTTAAATAAACAGAACACACACTTAGCTAATGCTGGAAAAAAGTGACTGGCAAAGTCAAAGTGCCATGTTTTCCACCCCACATAAGAGACCTCTGAAGCCTGTGTGTGTGTGTGTGTTTTACCTGGAGTGATGATTATGTTCTGGGCCTCTCTAATCATGTCGACGGTCTGATCCACATTGACCTCAGTGTGTGTGCCTGTGATCTCCATGGGCTTTCCTGTACCGGTGGAGGACGTGCCGTAGCCTCCTAGGATCACGTTAGCCAGAGAACGATTCATGGCCTGAAAGGAGAGAGAGGTGTTTTGCATTACATTGTTTATGATTGCTTTACCTCTTGCTTTCACTCACTGTGCACAAAACACAGCAATCTGAAAAGGAAATTTTCTTAAAATAATAAAATTAGAAAACACACACGGCTTTGTACATCTATCTTTATGGGGACCCGTCACTGACATGATGCATTCCCTAGTACCTTAACCTAATCTAAACCTTCCCAAATGAATGCCTAACCTTGACCCTAAACTCATAATAAACCCTAAAACCAAGTCTTAAACCTTAAACTAGTGGGGCCCAGCATTTTGGTCCCAACAAAGCTGGTTGGAGCCTACAAACAAAGTGGGCTCCCCATTTTCAGACCTCACAAATACGGCAAAACAAGACCCTCACACTCACAAACTTCTGACCTAAGATTTTGTTCAGAGCAGAGGCTCTACTTTGGTAAAGTAAGAGTCCCTCCTGGTGGACAGGAGTGGAACAACCACATATAACAGAGTGCCGCTGGTGCACAAAACACATCAAATGCTTCACTTTGAACTTCAGTGTTTCTGAGACAGCAGAGGCAGCAGCACTGCAATGTCTGTTCTTTAAACTGCGACTCACCACACACATAATGTATGACAGGATGGCTCCAGACGACCCAATGAGAGCTCCGACTATGGTCAGCAGGTTGTTATTGAGCAGGAAGCCCTCGGCACACAGAGCCCAGCCGGAGTAACTGTTCAGTACGGTGATGACCACTGGCATGTCAGCACCTCCGATGGCCGCTGTCAGGGTTACACCCTAAAAATACAGAGGAAGAAGAGGGGAGAGTAGTTTCAGTTAATGTGAAGGAAGAGGATGAAAAGAAGGAGAAGGTGGAGAAGAAGAAGAAAAAAAAAAGTCTCTCCAGCTTCAATTACATTTTCACAATCAAAACCACTTGTTCTCCGTTTCTCCATCATTCATGCGGTTTTTGTTTAACAAAAGCCAACTGTAGTTATCAAAGCAGCAGCAAGATCCAGGGGCATGTGCTGACTTATTCCAACGCGCACAGGTGCACATCATTGATTGCTCTTCATTTTTAGCAGTCTGTGCAAGTGGAGGAACACAGACACACACGCACAAGAGATGATGCATGTAATCTTTAGACTGATTAGGGATCAGACTCGCTATTTAAACCAATTCATTTATTACCAAAACTGAAATGATATCCATCTCACTTCTTCCTTTTTTCTCTGGGACAGAGTGCACTTGCTAAATCTTCACATTAACATGGGGTAATATGCAAAGCAGGCAAACATGCCGAAATAGCAACACATCACTGCGTATAATTTTTCTTTATCTAGAAAATCCACCATGGTCACGAAAGACTATGGTATCTTCTTGACTACATGGCAAAAAATAAAGAAAAAAACCACTGATGATGTGATCACAGACTAAAACTGATGGGTGAACCACTGGTGACCTGTCACAATCAGACACAATGAGAATTAAATATTTTTTAATGCAAGAGGTTGACCCTCCTCAGACTTACTATTGTACTTCTCAGAAAAAAAAGATCTACATTGTACTGTTGACCATAGACATCTTTGTCTGTGGCACATTAACAAACATCAGGCATGATTTAACAAAGGTGGAGATTAAAGTAATGAGTCTAATACAAGGAAGTACTTGGGAGTTGTACTAAGTCAAGCCTGTGTGCCCACTATGGCTGCAACATGTTAGGAACTAGTCCATCTAAAACCTAGTTTCTTCTGAGCCTTTTGTGCCTTTCCCCTTCCTTAAGTTTTTTCCCAATTTCTTTACATGTTCTATTCCAATCTGCAGTATTGACGCACAGATTTCTATTTATATGGATGCGCCTCACTGAGTGCAAAATCAGACCCTAGGACACACGCACGCCGTACCATGACAGCAGAGAGAGCAGAGACAGATCCGAGACAGGTGAGGCCTGTGGTGTAACTGGGATCCAGCATGTAGGGAATCATCCCACCAACGCTTGCAGCCATGAGACTGGCGTTCAGAGCATGACGACCAGGGAGCATCAGGGGAGCGCTGTTCAGAATACCTGCATGGAAAGACGGATGATGAGACAAATTAAAGCAAACATTTATGCATCATTCAGCCCTGAACTTGTCTTCGAAAGGTATGTATCAAAACAGTGGAAAAATGCTCTTAAGCTTATAAATTTAACCTTTACTTCAAAAGTTGTCCTTCAGCAGCAACTGCTTGAGACTTGTCATTAACTGAATATCATGTTTATGCATTAAATGCCCTTGAGAAACACGTGCGGTCTATATGGAAATTACAGTATCGCTGCCCAGTACTAGTGCCAGCACATGAACCTGATGAACCTCTTTTTTCTCCTTTTCCCTTCACAGCAAGCAGAGGTGGGTATGAAGCATCAGACCTTCTCTTGTTGATAACTTAAGTGCAGCCAAGCTGACACGTCGTCAGTCTGCACCTATCAGTACATTAAAATATGTACTTCAAGTACTTACTTGTTTTGAGAACTGACATCACTAAAGACATCTTCCTGTTAGTAACTTAAAATATACAAGTTCAACTAAAGAAACAGCTCACATAAATAGAAAAAGTGAAGTATATTCCCCTTTCATTACACTTAGCAGTTAGCGAAGAGAGGCTAATTAATAAACTTCAGTACCTCCACAGAATTCAAATATTGGTTTAGAAATCAAATGCTGCATTTACGAATGAAGCATCAAGCTTCAAAATATTCAGTGTAGCCCGAACAAGTTGCTTTGTAGACTAAGTGAATTGTGATCACTTTAAGTAGCACCTAGTTAACCCAATCCATCTTGCTCTGACATTTAAAAGCAAGTAGTTGCAAAGTGGTGATGTTACAATTCACTTTGTGTACCTGTTTGCGGACAGTTACCTTAGCTTAGCATACTGAGTGAAAGCAAGGGGGAACAGTTAGCCTAGCTGAATCCAAAGTTAAAAATCTGCCTTTCAGCATCTATGAAGCTCACTAGTTAACACACTGTATTGCATTGATTAAATCTATACACAGAAAGAGAAGTAAAAGCAAAGCTCAACATTTCCCTCTGTTTCCATTCTTTATGCTAACCTAGCTAAGCTAATTAACTCCAGACTCTGGCTCTGTACTTAACACACAAACGCACGAGTGGTTTCAATCTTTTCATTTGCTCTTGGAGAGAAATTAAAGGAAGAATCAGCTGATTCCTCGAAATGTCAAAAGACTCCTTTAAAGCCAACAAGGCCAATCTAACATCCGTCAAACACATAAAGGGCTACATTCGATATGCAGTTTAGGCTTTCTTTGTCATTAACTATCTGCTGAATGCTCTTCATTATACACTGGCAGCATTAGTACAAAACTAGAAATGTAAATGTTTTCTTGTTTTCCAGGGAATATTAAGCATTTACAACTGTGTTTCACCTTGTAATTTGCCGTATGCCACCAAGGAGCCACTGAAAGTGATTCCACCAATGTAGGTGCCAAGGTATGCAACTATCTTGGTGAGGTTGGCTGCAGGGTCGGTGGCAAAGTGGGGATACTCGATCATGTATTCAGCCACACAGGTGAGCACGGCAGCCAGGCCCACCAGACTGTGGAAGGCAGCCACCAGCTGGGGTAAGTCTGTGATCTGGATCTTCTTAGCAATGCCCAAGCCTGAAGTGAGAGAGTGAGTGAGAGAGAGAGAGAGAGA
>JAQFJB010000011.1:10525250-10537028 GCA_029874875.1 Naso minor | reverse complement strand
CATACAGTGGCAAAAAATAATGCAAAAAGCTGCTTAACAGAACAAAAGGAGAACTGATATACAAAAAGCATTACTGATTTTAAAAAAATGCAAGATAGCAAAAAGAGGTGTTGAGGTACAGATGTAAATGCAGGGAGCAGAGGCACCTGAATCACATGAAAAATATCTATTTTTAGACAACAGGTGTCTTAAAGCCAATAGCTAAAAATGGTTGCCAAGCCCAATAACCAATGTCAGGAATTTAATGAGTCTACTTCATGTCAGTGTAAATATTTCAAGTAGAAAACCTCAAAAGTGTCAAACTGGGACCAGACGGTGTCTCACTGCTTTACAGGAGGAGATCACATTACCATTTGTGTGTGTCTCCATTTTTCCCCCCTGGCATTCGTGCACACACGTGCACTCATACATACGAGGGTGAATTAGAGGACAGCACCTGTTTCTTTCCAGTACATGTAATTTTAGTGCAAGACTGCTAAAATATCTGACTACTATTATTACAGACCAATCTGAGTCAATATATCAATATGGAGGAATGTTCATATTTTTAAATAATGCAGAGCAGGTATCCATTTATTTTGTTGTTTGTTTGTTTTTCTAGAATTAGTGTGTTGACACTATATTTAAAAAGTTTGCAAGACTGAAGGAATAAGCAACGTTTTTTGTAGTTTTGTTTGAAGTATCACCTTTGTTTTGAAAAATACTGAATAATAGCTGCTGCTGAAATGGTTTAAGACGTGACTATTGCCTGTAGTAAATTCATTAATCTGATTTTTTTTTGTAATAAAAATGATAATAAAAATTGTGTATTTGAGGCCACGCCCACAGTGATCACATGGTCATGGCCAACCATGTTCATGACTTCATCCATTCTTATCAGGTCACCCTACAAACGTAAACAGCAGCGCTTTGAGCTAAATGCTAACTTCAGAATGCTAACTGTCGATACAAACACTGTTGTTACACATCTTTAGAATCTTAAACATCTCCGCTTAGCGCGTTAGCATGCTAACGTTAGCTGTTTAGCACAAGTCATAAAGCATAGCTGAAGATGACGCGAATGTCATTAGTTTTTCTTGAATTTTGGTCAAAATAGAAATAAAAGTAAGTAAAAAGTAATGACCATCGGCTGATGATGCTAGACTGGTGACTGTACTTGTTGCCTGGCAGTAAAGACCAATTCATACTTTCAGCACCCGCGTGTCTGCAGGGGTCCACTCTGGTGTGTGTGACATAAAAATCTTCATCCATCTATGTCGCAAGGGCGCGTGTGGACCCCTCTGCTGACGTCTGCATGCAGCCCTAAATTTGTTACCAAATGTGTAGCTGCAACATTAGAAACATCAGTCTAGCTAAAAACACTAGAGGAAAAGAAGTACAGACACTAAAACTTCTTCGGTCATTGTTTATTCTACTGCAATCTGTGCACTGTAGTCACGTACAGTCAGACTGACACAGACCTTTTTTTTTTTTTTTAGCATGAATGAAAACGCTTTCCCTGTCCGCATGAGCAGACAAAACGGACTTCTGCGAACGTGCAATGCGGAAAGTATGTTTGAGCCTTGAGGTTGACTGGCTGAGCCCCAGCAGAGGCGTTGGAACTGCTAACTGTTGCGCATAAACCAAGTACAGACGTTGTTTTGTTAGTAACCACACAAACATCTAAACTGACCTCTGTTGACATATGGTGAATTTTTGGTAGGACATGGTAGAACACATTAACAAATGGTTTGTTTTCAAACTGAACATATTTAGCTCAAGATATTCACCAGGCCCAGCTGTTTTCCATGCACTCCCACATCTCACGACTGCAGACAGTGCAGGAATCAGAAGCTACGGCCAGAGACCTGTTCCAGCAAGCAGGCACACAGGCTGAAAAAATGTCAGGGTCTTTTTTATTGGAGTTAAATTTCACTATTGTGTTTTGTCACTTTCCATGGAATGAATTTTTCTTGTCCCGCGGGTTTATGGGTAATGTGGTAAACCACTCAGAAATGTACATGTGGAACCGAAACCATGGAGAACATCTAAAATGAAAATAAACAACCTGTAAGAAACTAGGTATGTCTATAAAGGCTGTGGTATTTTAGCACGCTTTTGCTAAGGGTAAGGTTAAGGAAAATCCTTAAAGACTAATAGGTGGGTCTGCAATGCCACAGAGCTTTGAGCGCCAAAGACCTGTGGTAAGATCTGCCTTGTCCTGAACTTTAAAACTTTATGGTGTCTTCCAAATCTCACACATAAAATTTGAAGCTTTACTGCATTTTTAACAAACAGGCTGAACTGCTCCATTATGCAAGTTGACTATTCATCTGCTCGCATCAAAGTGTCTTCTGGTTTCTAGCAGTGAGCTAATAGAAGAAATTAAAACAAATTCATGGCTCGGCCCTGGAGGAACACTCAGTTTCCCAGGACTATTACAGAGTGATGAGTATTATAATGACTTCAGGAACACTTCGTCATTATAATTGGAATTATTAAGCATAATAGCAGGAATTAATGTGTGTGGTCTGAGCCAGAGCCCCCGCACCCACCGACTCTGATGGGAACAGGTGGGTAACACAAAGCAGCTGCAAAATCTGCAGCAATGTTATTGTACAATCAATATAAAACACTTCAGTCTTTAGCCTTAGTTGATATTTTATTGGCTAAAGGTTGCTGTTAACTGGTCAGGATCACTGACGTGTCCATGTGCAGTTTACTTACCGGCAATGTTGACTGAAGATATGAAGGCGGCCAGCAGAGCCAACGTCTCGGCAGTCGATGTTGGGGAGTAGCCACCTCCCATCAGGGACAGACCACCCACAGCCGTCAGACCTGCAGAAAAAGGACATTTTATCACTGATGAACCTCCAATTTCATTATTCATTCTACAGGACATCGACAACTGTGGAGAAGAAGTTACAAAGACAAAATAGAATGCACACTGGTGGACATTTTGTAGTTGTTTTTTAAAGTCAGAGTGCTCTGTTCACTTTCCAGATTGGAAAAAGACAGAATTGGGAAGATTTAGAGATAAAAACAAGAGTAGGAAAAAGAAAGACAGGGAGTGTGTGTTTACTAAAAGAGGCTTAGGAAACCTTGATAACATCAGCCCTGTAATGACTTACAGGCAGTAAGATGCAATACACAGCACTCTAAGAGCCTACAGTCACACGAAATAGTGTTTGTGTACAACTTATGTTGACTAGCAGGTAGACAGTGTGCACGCATGTAATGTGTACATGCAAATAATGTAACAAAGAGTTTTCAAATGAAGCAACTGTGAAGTCTGTCCTCCACTCACAGGACTTATTTTTTCTCCAAAGTCGGCTTTATAATCGTGTGTATAACAGCCAATAAACAAAGAGTGTTGCAAAACGCTGCAAACTACTATGTAAACAAAAGCTAATTCAAAATTTCCACTGTTACAAATGGGGCAAAGCAACAGGAAACATGCACTGTTATGTGATGAGGTAACGAAAGGAAAAAATTCCACAGAAAAGCTTTCTTCACATTTACAGTTTGGTTTCTAGCATGACAACACCTGAACAAATGTCAGTCAGCATATGACTGATTAGCTGTTTTCTCCATTGACTGATTGCTGTTATCTATCTTGGCATTTTATACGATTTGGGTGGAGATTAGAGCTGAGCAATATATGAATATTGTATCACGTCAAGATATGAGACAAGATATCGTGACAGATTTTGGATGTCGTTATATCGTGACATGGCGTAAGTGTTGTCTTTTCCTGGTTGAATAAGCTTAACCATATTACTGATGATTATTTATCAAAACATGTCATTAGTGTCCAAGTATTTGGTCAAAAATATTGTGATACTGACTCATTTTAGCCACTCCCACCCCTTGGAATGCACAACAACTCCTCAGTCACAGCCTACATGATCAGTAATTATCGACATCAACCGATATGAAAGTTCACTATCGTGATTGGCTTTTCAGCTTTATCGCCCAAGTTTAGTGGAGATCAAAGGCTAGTGTGGCCGCAAGAAAAGCCAGCAGGCATCACTGAACACACACACACATACACAATGTGGGCCAGCGGTCTGTAGGTGTGACAAATATCAGCTGCCAGGTGACAGTGAATCAGTGTCTCAGGTAGATTAAAGCTTTGATATCGGACACCAGATATCAAGCCACTGGATATGAGACCACTGAAGAATTTAAGATGACCCACCAGTCAGAATCACCACTGGCTGTAACACTGTAATCTCCCCATGAGGAATATAACTGTCACTTACTAAAACCCTAAATTCCAATATGATTCCCTAATGTCTGAGTGAGGGTGTATGTGTGTGTCTTTATGAGGCCTGGCACGACAACAGCTAAATTCCCTTGGTGTCAATGTTTCCTTGACCGCAGTCATTCAATGACTGAAAAAAAAAAGAGTCATAGAAGTTACACCAAATATGAAGGAAAATACCTGGACAGGCAGGAAAGAAGCAGAGGACAGATGGAGGGCAGACAGCATGGAGGCACGAAAGGAAAACCTTTATATGAACTGTAACACATATTAATGTGTTGAAGTTTGCGTGAAGGCATTCCTTTCATTCATTGCTCAAACTCTGATACGCATCTACTTGTGTGCTTGGATGGATCCCTTTTTTAAAATGTGAACAAAAGTTTAAATAAGTAATGCTGACTGATGGAATTCGAACTTTGGACGAATGCAAAACAGGTCAGAAAATAAAAAGGGCACAGATCCAAAGGAGCACGAAAGATGGTGTGAAGATGGGAATGTGAGAATCGGTTTTAGGTGTACGTAATAAAGTTTTAAAAGAAGTGAAAACTGTCTATCTCAGTTGTCACACTGTGGGCTGCTGTGTCCGGCTGTGTGTGCGAGCAAAAGAGCAAAGGACTTCCCTGAGCCTCAAAGATCCCCGGCGGTGTGTTACTTCCTACCACACTGTGGGTCTGAAGAGTGATCAAAGCCACGAGAACACACACACACTCACTTACCTCTGTAACCTCTTAACCCCTCTGTGTCAAGCAGCAATCGACAATAAGGACTCAGTCTTTAAAGTTTTCATTTGGACTGACTGCAGAGAACTGCAGGACTGACATCTGACACGTTTGATGTCTTAGCTAGGTCTCTATTTTTTGTTTTGTTTTCCATGTTGTATTCTGTTGTTATTTTTTTGTTCCCACATTCATTTTACACAAAGACCAGGCAATATGTCCCGAATCCAAAACTTGACATATTAAAAAGATATCCAGATAAATATATTTGAATTAAGCAAGCAGGAGTACTCTGATAAATAATAATAAATTGCATTATCACATTTATTGTTACTGTGACACTTTATGCTGATATATATTTCAGATCATATTGTTCAGCTCTACCTTGACCTCTGGCGGCAGTGGACTGCATTATATTTAACTAACCACAACTCTCTTACTCAGAATGATGCATTCATGTGCAATCAGTAAAAAATAATGACTTGCCTATTTGAAAGACTACTTGTAAGCAGAACTAACCGGAGATGGCGTTGGTGACAGACATGAGTGGAGAGTGAAGAGCGGGAGTGACCCCCCACACTGTGTGGTATCCCACGATGCCGGCCAGACCAAAGGTGGTGACCATCTGAGCGAAGGCGGCGTTGGGAGCGGATATGCCGAGAGCCAGCAGGGTGCCAGCGCCTGAAACAGAGAGACAAAACGTTACAGATAAAAGGAAAGTAACAACTTGAGACAAATTTTACACACTTGCTCATGTTTATTAGCATTTATTGTAAAGTATACTCAGTACAACAAAGTTATTCTAGTACTTCTCATAATTCCACCATTTTTTTGGTTAATACATTTACAGAAAAGTTTAAATCTACATGCAACTCCTTCTTCACTTTATTTTTTTTCCATTTAATGAGAAGACAAGACTAGAGAAATACAGACTTTTATTCAATGTGTCATTTTTTCGCCTGACGCTAACTTCCGTGGTAACACCAGTCAGAGAGTGAGGAAGGAAGTTGGCAAATATGACAAAACATAATGTGAATTAAACTTTCACATCGCCTCTTCTGTGAACATTTCTGACAGAGTGAGTCAGATATAATTTCATCTGGCTGTTTAACAATCAAACAAACAAATAACACGATCCAAAGCTAATTCACGATGTCATAAAACTACTTAATTTGTTTTGACTGTTTTTATTAAGAGCCCTCTAGTGTGATAAACTTCATACTATTCATTTAATTTCATGTGACAGAAATATTTTTACTCCTTATTTACCTTGTTATCATCATTCAGCCCATCTGGCGTAAAAGGGTAGCAGTTTAAATGGTATTAATGTGTTTGGATGTGGTAGATTTTCCCACTCTGAGCTCATTTGGTAGACTATTAAATGTGGTTGGCACTTGACCACCCATGTTGTCCTTATTTCCTGTTGCAGGTATAATTATGAGTCATAGGGCAATTTGTCTGGTAACATTTGTGAGACTGGTAGCATTTAACAGATGTTCTTTACCAAACTAACTGCCTCAGCAAACAACGACATCTATGTCCATTAAATTCAGTCAGAAATGATTAAAATGACAACATCTCATGGTTCGCTAATAAGCATTCGACCAGCATGAATCAACTTCTCACTCGAGCCACTAACATGATAAGTTGTGTGGTCGTGTTAAGTGGGAACTACTGCAGCACCTAAACAATGTGTGAACCACATTAACTGCATGTGGTGCATTTACACAGAGCGCTGTGTGGCACCATGGGAACCACTCTCTCCAGCACTACTTCAAACACGCACTCAGCGTGAGGCTGTTTTTACAATGCACACTTCCTGACACTAACAGGGTGTCTGTGTGTGTGTCACTTCTCGCCTCCTGTGCACATTCCAGCGTGACCTGAGAAACTGATTATTAACCTGTCCTTCACCTTCAGCAGACCTCACTGCCTCTTAAGACCCAATGTGAGAGATAAAGGAGAATAACCCAAGTGAATAAGCACGTCTTGGACATTTCTACCTGATTTCTCAACATAAACAGAAAATCTGAACTAAAGTTGCACATTTTGTTTTCAACCACAGCGACTAACCTCCAGTGTACATGCTAGCGGTGGTAAGTGTAGCCTTGAAGGGGGAGACTTGTGAAGCCTTCTCCTTCTCCAGCTCCTGGACGGACTTGGGTTTGGGAGGAGCTGCAACGGGCACATTGTTGGGCTGAGGAGCGGGGAACAGGTTCTTTCCATTCTGTAAAAAATGAGAGAAAAAATGGAGTGAAGAGAAGGAAAACAAACAAACAGAGAGTATCAATCATCTTTCCTAATGATCGAAGTAGGGGTGATTGATAAGTCTGTGGCCTGAGGTAGGAGAGGAGTTATACAACTCTCTCTACATGCACGTGCAGTGTTACTCTTTGAGTGACTGAGAAAACAGTTCGAACATATCAACTTTTGTAGTATTTCCATTTCTAGTGATTGAAAATTGCTAGTAGGCACTGTGAGAGAAAAAGGACAATATTGACCTTCACGCAGTTACCAATAAATGCAGATTTGAATTCATCCAACATCTGCTCCATTCACCAGATTTGGCACCCTAGGACTAAAACCTCGCACCCAAGATGAAGAAGGACCTCAGTTGATTACAGATTATTTCATCACTGCTCTGGTCCACTTTCTCCGGTCAAAATCGCCAACTTTACCAAATGAAGTACCCGTATGCAACACGACCTCTTACCCCTAAATTCCACCAGATGTGGTGCGGTGCGTCTCCGCTCTGGAATGGCAGCAGAGCTGATACGTTTCAGTTCTTGTCAATGTGTGTGCTTCCACTGACTGCAGCTGCGTTGCGTTTCTACTCTGTTGCAGCGCCGGTGATCCAGAGTCCTTTGCAGCAGATACGCAAAATTTCTGTTTTTGTCAGATGACGGAGTACAAAGCAGCAACTCAGCGCTAAGCAGATTCAGCGGGACAGGAAGTCCGACACATGTACAACATTAAAACATCTGGTTAATTTCAAAATAAAACACTCCATGTTGACGTCAGATCATATTTCACTTAACTTCATAAACAAAGCGTCATTATGCGTAGAGCTGGGCTTGAAGTCAACAGATCAGAGGTTTCAGAGGCTGCAGTCGCATTTGATTCTGTAATTACCGTGAAATCTCGTAGTCTCGCGACTCAAGCTGTCCGGTTGTGCTGCGCTCTGAAACGCAGCCTAAATGTAGCCTCTAAGTGTTGACAGACGGCGAAGCGCAGAGCAAACACGCAGCGGAGCTGTTCCAAAATGCACACGCATCACGTGGAATCCCAGGATAAGAGGACTAAGTGTTTAAATGTAGGCGAGAACTATGTTGAAAAATTTTATGTGCTACATTTTCTTAAATTGATTCCTTCTATCTGGGGCCATGAACTTATCAATCACCCCCCATTCTAATGGCTTAGTTTGTAGATATCTTCACCTTATAGAAAAGAGAAAGAAATGGTGGAAATGAGGATAACCTTCAGTTCTCTTCAATATATTAAATAACACTGCATGAGCTGATTTGATCTCTGCTTTTATTCCCTGATCTCATTGCCTGATGGTGTACAGTGACCTCTGATGTGTTCGTTAATCTGTGAAACATTAGACCACGCTGTCAAGATCAAAGTAAGCAAACTAATGATCAGTAGGTGAAGTAAGTAATATCTGCATTTCAACATCATTTATAAAATGTCTGACCATTACTGCAATCAGATACTGGTCAAATAATTTTTTGTTTACTTCAACAAATGAACACAGCTTTACTGAGGGTGATTACAGCAGAAACAATCCCTCCAAAATATGTCAAGGAACTATGACTCAAGACTGATACAAACGAAATGGGTCTACCTCACTGAAACAAAACCGAAAAGATGATATTTGAGAAGTAAAGCCAAAGCTGCAGTGCTGACGTGGTGGAGCATCACTGCCTGACACTCCTGCACTAAAAAAGTTCAATCAATTTCTGCTCAAATTGAGGTTCACAAAACTAAAAGAAAACTACAAATGATTCATTTGGCGACAGACAAATTTCTAGAGACATTTTTCCAGCAACATGTCCCACAGTTGGACCTACTAACAAGTAATTAAATCATTAAAAAATCCAGCCCTATGAAATAAATATAGTTTAAGTGTAGAACAGTATTAAACAGTAGTATTTACCAGTCACAGCAACTTAACACTAAATTTTATTTGTTGCAATAAATGATTATTTGGTAAGATTATGTGAAAATAAGGGGGCCAGTAAGAAGCAGCTCATTTTTATGTTTCTTTGATGAGATGTTACTTCAATTTAGATCTAAATAGAGAGAGAAGCTATTTTGTCCTTAGGGTGACATCTAGTGACTGTGAAAGGGACCTGCAAGACATTTTCAAGGATTTTCTATATGACTGCATTGATCCTTTGCTGCGCACCAACATGTATGTTTGTTTAGCCACTGGCCACATGAGCCCTCATACCTGCATGACGACAGATCCTCTGACGACGTGGTCCATGGTACCGTAGTCAAACTCCTCTTTAACATCGAGGTAAAAGTTCTCCTTGTCGGGGCTGATGGCCCGCACGAGCTTCGTGATGTTGTTGGAGTACAGGGTGCTGGACTGTGTCGGCAAACGGCTCGGCAGATCTGTGTAGCCGATATGGGTCACTCCCTACATTTTAAAGAAAGAGACAGAAAAGTTTTGTGAAATTAAATGCTATTATACACTAATTTGAAGGATGAAACCTGCAACTTTTTGACACAGTGTGTGTGAACAGTATGCGCACTGACCTTGTGTACTGACAGTTCTCCGGGTACTGTGGTCTCAATGTTTCCTCCAGCTTCAGCCGCCAAGTCCACCACCACTGACCCGTCTTTCATGCTCTCTACCATTGGTTTAGTGATCAGGATGGGAGCCCGCCTGCCTACAGTGGGACAACGCAACACACATGGAGACATTAAGACCAACTTACTTAAGAAGTGAAACCAACTCCGTTCAGCTACTGTACATACGCTGCCAAAGGATGACCGAAACTATTGAAAACAAGAGACTAATGGCAAAATGTGAAGCTGTTGTAAAACTTATTCTTGTAAAGTTATTTTTAAAGTTCAATATTTTGTAATTTAACCATTTTATTTCTAAATTCTTTGACTTTCTGACATTCTGTCATATTCAAGATATTTCACACGTCCTTTCATTGGTAAGTGTCTGTAAGTCGCCTCTATGCTTCTGTGCGTACCAGGGATAAGAGCAGTGCTGATGACGATGTCCACATCCTGACACTGTTTGGCAAACAGCTTCATCTCTGCCTCTATGAACTCCTTTGACATCTCCTTGGCGTAGCCTCCCTGGCCCTCTCCTGACTCCTTAATGTCGACCTCCAGCGGCTCTGCGCCCAGAGATTTAAATTGCTCCAAAGCTGCAGCTCTGAGAAAGGAGAGAGAGAGACGATTTCTTTGTCAAGCAAAGGGAAGATATTTGTGGTAGGAAATAAAGCCGCAAGCTGCATGTGATGCTAAAAATTCCCATTCTCCTAGAGTGGTCATGCTGGAGTCACACTGTTTGCTCTTCAAAGTGCACACGTAGAACACAACTGTTTTGTAAAGTAGCAGTCCTTAAGTTGCACACAACTGAAAGGCATGAATTATAAACAGCAGATAGAGTGACTCAAAATCCTAAAGATCTTTCAATGAAATCGGACCTCAGTTGCTTGCGGCTTGATGCAAAACAGGCAGATTTTTTTGCAGATTTCTTTATTGAGGCTATTAAGTCTGTTTGGGTTTTCTGTAAAGACAAACACAAGTTGCTCCTGTTGTATTTCTGACAAAGTAGCTTTTTTGTCTCCACTGAGGATTACGACTTCTCAATCGGATATTTATTCTGTATATTATCCATAACTTCAAGTCCAGTTTTGCTGTCATCCTGTGATGTAACAGGAACAGATGAACAATTTATATATTGTACAAGCTTCACAAAGGCTTCAATTAAAAGAGTTTAAATTAATCTATACATGCACATATACAGCGCCTCACTCGCTGCAATTTCAGATCATGTTATCCGGTAAAGAAGACAAAATAACATTCTGCACTTTCTCAAATACAATCAAACATACAGCTTAATATCAAGGACAAACCTGGTATCAAACCCTCTGACGATGGCTCCCATGGCCCTGGCAGAACCAGCTGCTGCCAAACCTGCCACACCACCTCCAATGATCAGAACCTATTCACATGCACATGAAACAATTTAGTTTGAGATTAGTTCTATACTTTGCCAATAAAATAAATTCTCACCTCACACACACACACACACACACACACACACCTTTGCAGGTGGCACTTTTCCGGCTGCTGTGATCTGTCCAGTGAAAAAGCGACCGAAGTTGTTTGCTGCCAGCACAACTGCCTTGTACCTGAAAAGTCGGACAGCAAAATAACAGAGCAAATGTTAAAATGAAAAATCAATCAGTATGGATTTAAGTATATTTTATGTATACAACTTGACATTAGAAAATAATCCAACAAAAATCCTAGGGGGTTGACGACTTAACTTACTTGTGTTATGAGTCATGAAACTTAATGATAAAAATCTGCAAATCACATCACTAAGTCATTCACTTCGATTTCTTTTCATGACGACAGCTAACCCATCTCTTGAAATGTACATACCCAGCGATGTTTGCCATGGAGCTCAGTGCATCATAACCCTGAGCGATGGTGACTCGGGGCACCTGGTCCATAGCCAGGACAGTGGCCTTCTTCTGAGACAGCATGTCCATCAGCTCAGGGTTCTGAGCTGGGTAGATGAAGCTGATTAAAGTAGCTGCGTCCTTCATCAAC
>JAQFJB010000011.1:10485087-10500206 GCA_029874875.1 Naso minor | reverse complement strand
TTTTTTTAACTAAATGATATATTTGACTTTTAAAACACTTTGTTTTTGTTCAAATATCACCTTCTCGTGTTTTTTGTGTCAGCTACATTGAGTAAGACAACTTTGGCCTCCGCTTTTCATCACACTGGAAATAGAAATCATGCTTCCTCTTTTCCTTGACCAAAAGATCTCAATTTTCTCTAACTCATTTCTCAGCGGGAACTGGACTTAAAATGCACTTGTGATGTATAATTACACAGATGTCATCATGTTTATTTATATTTGCAGTGACAGGAAACAAACTTTACTCCTCTGTAGCTGAAGTCTTTGTGGCCAACATGGCAGTGCTGTGGTTTCTAATTTTGCCATAAATGTCCATAAAATAAAAGTGACCCTGGGCAAAAAAACAACAACAAACAAACAGGGAATAACACAAACCCATCTAAACTTATAGTTACACAGAATGTGCTGTCAGTTGCCAGTTTTTCAGGGAACCCTGGCTGAAACTAATACAGTCAAACATAAGAACTCTGCATCAAATCATTTGTTTTTGAAAAGCTCCACTGTTGAATTTTGTTTACTTTGAAGTTTGCTTAAACTTTATGGCCTGTTTTTACCTGTTTGTATAGCTGTGGTTTGTGGTTCAGTTTAGTTTTGTTGCATTATTCTGAGAGGTGTTTCCAACATTTGATGAAATGTGTAGGTTTTTACAGAATTGCAACTGAAGGAAAGTTTAGAGAAGCAGCAATTGCAAAGGTCTGGTAAAGAACATGTTGGGTAACTTTTAGTTTACTGCAGTTGAGAAACAGAAGTGAGATGAGGGAACTGTCCGCATTTTATTTATCCCCAATTGCATATTCAGCCACATGTCAGACTTTGTGTTAACATACTTCTTTATGCCCCCACTGCCAGATGTTGCCATCATAATGACACTCCATCCAATCTCATAAAGTCTGAAAGTTTGTTGCAATCTCAAATGTTCATCAATGGCAAGGCCAACTAAATTAGTGCAATGACTCTCTGGGTCAATCAGTATATTTACATGGCGATAGAGAAAATCGTTTTTTTGTGTTAGTCCGGCTAAAACTGCACTTTTAAAATGCATGTGAACGCGTTAGTCCAACTGAAATCGTACTAAATCGAATTTCCCAAAGTCGAGCTAACACACCTAGATAATGCGATTGGAAGTCGAATTACTCCCGCATGTATTCACCTCAACCAGGCCAGGACTGGCCTAAGCAAGCTATGCTTGACCGATATTCCCCGTGGCGGTCTTCCACCTGGAACTTGAACAGCATAAATTTGTAGAAGACAGCAAGTACAAAAACAAAAATCCTGTAAGCACAGGGGGATGCATGCATAGAATTTTTACCAAAAGTAAAGCGCAAATATGAAGTCTACAGTGCTGTAAAGTTGGTCATGTTCTCACCATTTGACACAGATTTCACTAGCTGCTTGCTAACTTGTTTTTAGCTTGTTTGGCTAACCAGAAATAAGTCAAATAGCAACCGGCTGAACGGGGCAAATTGCCACCTTCTGTAGCGGAGTCGGACAATCAGTCAATTCTCCCCAAGCGCTTTAACTGTAGCTCGACTTCACTGTGCATGTAAACGTACTGAATCTCTGGGACGATGAAAGAAAATACAGCAGCTAAATTAAGTAGAGAGTGCATTCAGTGTTGAAAACCACAAAGATAGCACAGGAAATATACTGAAATATAAATCATAGGCCACATGTCACCCCAGTAAGACACCAAAAAATGAGCCCAAATCTGTCAAACTTTTTTTAAGTGCAAGATTACAGACACACATACTTTTTACTGTTTACTAGAATTGTTATACATAGCAAATACTGGGAAGATGTTCTTAACAACTAGGATTTCTCTGTGGTCTAGCATGAGGGCAATAGATGTTTCACTTTTAATGCATTGTGACCTCATTCATTTGTATTATCAATAATATTTTATCTGTCAAATTCTTCATGAACTGCAAACCTGTTAATGTCTACAAAAAATGAAAAATACTACCCTACCAAAATCTTTTAAGCGCCAAATTCAGAGCCTAAGTTGACTTAAAAGGTGCTTGTTTTTGACTTGCTTGACTGTTAGCTGACATTATATAGTGAATGCACGACACTAAGAATGAATTCAAAATTTCTAAAACAAATCATCATCTTTGCAATAAAACATTCATATGCCCAGCATGCAATAATATATGTTGCTAAACTATGGCTAAATATCAGATTTTGGTTGCATTAATGCCCATATAAAGCTCAGAAGCTCAGATTGAAGCTTTCTCGAGCTCTTTTAGCAATTTTTTAAAACGATAGATGGATGGATAGATAATTGGGCAAGTAAGATGTTTAGGTCCAATAAAATCATCTGTGAAGATGCAAAACATGAAAAATGAATATTATTTTCTCTGCTTGCAACGAAAGCTTTAATAACATTTTTTAGCCCTGTTTTAATTTAAGTAATCAAACACTGGTGTTACACTGCGCCCCTCAAGCCATTCCGCAAGATACTCTTGTGCACTTGTACGAAACATACAGAGCTTTTAAGTTCTCCTAACGTGAAACCACTGATATGTAGCAGTATCAGACATTCATAGCAACTGCTTCATGCAAAGCTTCATAAGGAGTCATTCAGACTGTAAAGAGGTGGGGTGGTTTGCCACGACATGACCTTCACCCAAGAGACCACAGGATATGTGACAACAGTGAAACCAAAATTCAATTATGTTAAACCCTAAAGCTTTCCAAGTAGATTTAGAGTTTAAGCCAAACCCGTGAAAACGGTGACAATTTCAACCACGTATTGACAAAGGTTCTGACAGGAAGACACTAAGTGGTAACCTGTGCATCATTATGAGATGCCAGGAGGATGAAGAAAACGTTGGTATTTGAAGACCTGTGATGAGAACATGTGTGTTTTCTTCTAGTTTAGGCAGCTAAAAGCTCAGCTATGAAAAAATCAACATTTCATAATCTTCCTCAATAATTGCGAGAACTTCCCTTTAAAACGCAAGATATAAGTCAAAAACAATTAGCAGTGTACAAAAAATAATTTTCAGGAGACAAATGTCAGTATGAGACAAAACTCTGGATATTTAACTTATATGTTCAGATTTAAAAGCGAAAGCAAAATGAGAGACTTTTCTTTTTTCCTCACCGGCAAGTGTCTGGCTCGGTGTAGCTGTCACTGGTTTTACAGCAGGGTATTACTGGTCACTAAACGTGCAAGTGCTTTAACCTCCCATTTTGCTTAGTGCAGTACATTTGTACTTTCTGTTCTACTGTTTTCCCTTACTTTTACTGCACTGCTGTCGGAATAGCAGTAACTCTGTGTCCTGAAGCTCTTATCTCCACTTCCTGCTACGGTATTTCTGACTCCAGTCAAACCAGCCTCATTAAAAAAGGTGTGGCTGCCCCTTTGGTCAGTCTATTGTGACAGTAAGTGAAACTGCTGCATGACACCCAAGTACACCTGCTAATGTGGCCTCAGTTTGAGTGTAAGTTGTAACTAAAGATGTATCTCCAACAACAATTGGACATTGAGCACCTCTGTTTGCTCAGACATTCAGATTCCAAATGTTTAATGGTTTGTCCATTCATGTCAGAACAAACAGCAAGTCTTTGTTCTATTAGGGATGTTATTATAGGAATGTAAACAACAACAATGTAAATCATTTTGTTATTTTTGTTACATAGGCTAATCGACCCTTATAACAGGCATATTGTAAATCTCCTTCCCCCTCCTCTCACACACCAAACACTTGTCAAGAGTGTTTTTGTTTACCTACGCTGGAGAATTTGCACGAGGTACATAATTAACCAAGCTGTCACTGTTTCAATGACAAAGATAAGCAAGAAAGTCAATGCAAACTGTGGTCTGGGATGTAATAAAGCTCCTTATCGATGACTTGCGGTGATGAGCTATGAAAAACTTAATAAGTAACACATTAGAATTTGCTTTCAGGTGTCTTTTAAATTTTACCTGTCTGCTGATGAGAACGTTCTCTTTCCTAATACCATATTTGCGTTTTATTTGTTCACTTTCATTGCATGTGAGGCACGCATTATGTTGCTTCGCAGTTCTCAAGTCTGTAGGCTACACTATCCAAATAATGGCTGTTCATTTGATTCATAAAGGGGATTGTGTCGGCTGGAACACAGCACTTTTGCTTTGGGCTGCTAATGGTGCTTTGAATACTCTTATTCCAGAGCTCATTGCATTAAACAAAATTTTTGTCATATGCTAGCATTATGTGGAGCTACCGTACACAGTATTTTCACCGGTAAAACCAAAGAGAACGACAAGATAAACTTGATGCATTGCTTTAATTTTATGATAGAGGCTTGCTTGTTAAAAGCAGAGTAAAACAGAGTGATGGTGACACCCGCAGCAACTTTCTGTTCACATGTGACATGCTAAGTCAGTCTAATGAAGTGTTCTTCCTGTTTTCTTTCACTCCTTTTTTTGCTGAAGTCATTTTATATTCTGGCATGCACAGTACATCCCATTTTTCATTTTAAATGTTCATTGTTTTTTATTCCTAGTTGCCTGGTACTGACACTCCTTTTGGTCCTCTTCAATTCTCTCCAGGAAAACAAAGCTGATGTAAAGGCTATCATGGCTCGCTTTCAGGCGACTGGGGCGAGTACTGACGAGACTTCTTCCACACCGGCTGGACGCACAAAACAACCCCTGCACCCCACACTCTCCTCCGGCCCCGCTATAACAACAAAGAAACCTATCTTGGAGAGCCTCTCAGGCAGTGCAATAAATACTCCACCTAAACCCAATTTTTTGAAAAATTCAGTATCAACTAAAAGCGACACAGACGCCCATGATCTTAATAAAACTAAAGCCCTGGCTAGCAGGTTTGCAAACTTCCAGGATGACGCAAACACCAACAGCAAACCTTTCATCGGTACCAAACCCTTGAAGTCGCCTCTTTCACAGGCTCCTGACACCAAAGGCCTTGGACAGAAGCCCCCGCTCAACAAGCCCACCTTCAGCTCCACACTGTCCGACACCAAACCTGCCTTTCCCAAACCCACTCCAGCAGTCACCTCCAAGCCCAGCTGGGTGAAAGAAGACAGTGGTGGTGGAGCAACAGGCTCTACACCACCCAAAATACCTCCTTTGCAACACAAACCAAACAGCAGCCTTTTAAAGCTACGTCAGCAGAATGAAGAGACGGCAGGGGCTGATACAGACGCTGTGAACAAACCTTTCAACTCCGCTCCCAAGCCAACCTCAAACTTCAAGACAGCTCAGAATATGTTCAACAAGGAGAAGGACAAGACTGAGCAGTCAGATAGTGGCATGAAAGTAGACGGAGCCAACAAACCACTCACTGCTACTAGCTCCACCTTTCCTCGGATACCTCCAACCAGTAAAAAACCTAGCATAAAGAAGCCGCCAAAGCCTTCTCCTCAGGCAAGCATTAACAGTGATGACACTTCAGGCCCAAAGCGGAGCCCCCTCCCCAACAGCTTAGCACTGGGCCCCGCTCCTGCTAAGCCGAACCGACCCCCCAAAGTCAACCTGGAGAACTTCAAAAGAGCTGCTGAAGTCTCTGCTGATGGTAAGTTGGACTTGGTTTACTGGTTTTGTTTGTTTAACAGTGAAAAGATATATGATAGTGTTCACACAAAGTAAATCAGTCGTATGGTGCATTGCAGAGTTGTTTGTTTTTTAAAGATGTATATTTTTTTAAAGCTATTTTGGGGGCTCTTTTGTGCCTTTACTGATGGGACAACTGAAGGAGGACTGGATAGGAAATGAGGAAGAGATAGAGGGAATGACAAGCAGCAAAGGGCCACAGGGTGGAATCGAACCCAGGTTTGCTGCAGCGAGGACACAGCCTCTGTGCATGGGGCGCCCACTCCACCGACTGAGCTACCAGGGTATAAATAGTTTGTAGTTAAAAGTGTAGTCACAGATCCTCCAAAAATGATAGCAGTTTACAGTAAGGCTCTCAAAGATGTGTGATCACACATTAAGGCCCCAGATGGACTCGAGCAAGCATTCTTTTTCTTTTTTTTTCCATTTATTTTTAACATTTAGAGCATGAAGAAGAAAGGGTGGTAACTCTTCAACTTAATATATCCACCCTCAACCTCTGCGACTTCATTATATGTATATAAGTTTGAAGTAATGTGAAAAATCCTGAGACTGGGATTGTTTAATGTGTCAACACACTCCACTGGTTGGGGAAAATTGACAAGGAACAAAATTTATTGATTTATTTATTTTAGAAATTAACGCAAAAAAAAATGTGAGAGCAAAGAAGGAATCTGAGAGTTTCATGAGTGCACAGAAGAAGCCTGAGCATGAGCAGAAGAGCTGAAGTCGGAGGGCAGGAAATCTGTAAAAGCAGAATTACATCTGAGTGCAGTCTGGGGAGGAGCAGTTCAGGGGTTATTTTAGTGCAAGAGCAGGGCTTTGACGTAAAGCACCAGAAAATCTGAGTGTGAAATCAATGACCCAAGCTCTCGAATGTAAAGACAACACTTTTTAATAATAATAGGAGAAAAACCTACAACAGTTTTACATCTTTTGTTTTTCATTTAATGTAAAATGTAATTGGTGCCCTCTCCTATTAGGCAGACTTCAACAAACACAGCAAATCAAAGACCGCAAAAGATGTTATTTCTTTTCTAACAGACCAGAAACAACATTTTAGATAATCAACACTCTCCTGGTGCTTGCTGTCAACAGAAGCTGGCATTCAGTTTGCAGGAGGACTTATTTCAATCTGATAAACAAGGAGTTCTTATTTTGTTGTTTCAAGTGCACTTCCTCTTTATAGCAGCGCTGCTTTGGGCAGACGTTGTGAAAGCCTTCAGAAGTGTGAAAAAGACGTTCTTCACAGTAAGTGTGGTTTCAGCTACAATAGCTGCGTGCCCTGCAGTTTATCTAGGGTTAGCTGACCAACGTAAATAACTTTTATTGGGAGGACTGCGTTAAAAGTCCATTTATTCAGACCATTTCAATAAATATTTATGACGCGTCTAAATATGCGTGTTTTACACACTGTATGAAATGAATGCATGTTAAACAGAAGTTGCTGTACAGTTCAGTGATGCAGATAAGAGACCAAAGTTACAGAAGCAAAATTGGTTCCTCTATTTCCCCCGACAAGTTCCCTATCCAGTTTTTCCTTTCTCCTCCCCCCATCGCTCTCCGCTCTGACAGCTGTGTTTGCTTCACCACATGGGGAAGTTCCAGCACACAGGGATAGTTTCGAGTGAGAGGCTCCGTTTTTAAACACATATGTGATCTGAACGCATTTACAGTCAGAGTTGAAGATGACTAGTGGCTGACATGAATCATGAAACATGGGCAAAAGGAAAACTGAAGTCTAAAAATAACAGTTTTGCCGTTGTTGTCCCTTTATTTTTAGCCTGCAAACATTTAGCATTGTTTGTGATATCCTCAGTGGCCATGCTATTACCTCTACAAGTCCTTAATACATTTAACATGTTTTGTCTTCTTTGTTGTTTTTTGGTTGTTTGTTTTGGGTGTGATTGGCCTTTTACTCATGAATAAGTAGTTAAGTCTCAGTGTGGTCTCAATGTAATTATGTCCATTTATTTAAGTATTAAAGTAGTAAGTATATAGCAAGTATTCAAGTAGCCTTAAGTGTGTCATTTTTATGTATTTGTACTTCCATTTGATGCATTATACTTGTACTGCACTGTTTTCAAGAGGCACATAATCTAATTTTACTCTGCTACTTACTTTGCAAACAGCAATTTTACCTGTATCGCCTACAAAACTACTAACACAACTATGCATCACTGTTCATCATAATCCCATAATATCAGATGAGGAGCTTTTCTGCTCCCTGATATGTACTTTCATTTTTGATTCAGTACTTTTAAATACATTTTTCTGATAATTCCTTAAAAGTGAGATTTCAATTTAAGTTGTTTTTGTTTTAACTTGCAATGGAGTATTTTCACATTGTTGTGGGATCTGTCTGTCTTCACATGGGCAGCCAAACTAGTTTCCTGCTTGGAGATTGAAAGAGCTATCCATCCATCTCTTTATCTGTGCGTACATGTGTGTGGCAGTCAGAGAAGGGTGCTGGTAAAGACTTTGAATTCTCCACTTTGATGCCATGTGTGTGTGTTACAGGTCCTGGCACCTTTAAGAAACCCATCGTCCCCGCTCCTTTGACTTCTCACCCCAGTAACCATAGCAACAACCTGCCCCCGCCACAGCCTGCTGTCCCCAGCCTGCCCCCGCGACACCCTGGATCCATGTAAGACGCAACACAGTCACACAACTGATATCAGTTGTGAGCTGTATGTTTCCAGGTAAAAGCAACTCCAGTTAATAACAGGTAAATCCTGACTGTGCTTATCAGGATCCAGCAAGAAGACTTCTACGATGATGTTGATGAATTGAGCAGCGCTCCTCCACCTCTGCCACCAACCACAGGTTCAGTAACGTCCCTAACTGATAAGTCACGACCAGCATGATGAAAGCTTTTTTTGTGTTGTAGCACCACAGGAAGACAGAAGACAGCAGTGTGAAGCTGAATCTTGTCTGTTATTTACAAATTAGGCAACGCAAAAAATAAAAGAAACTATACTAGTTTTTAGCAACGTATACTTGGTCTAAATGTCTAAAAATTATCTGAAAGTAGTCCACTCCGTAGTGTGAGTGAGACCAGGATGATCACAGCTTTTCCAAAAGGACCATTTTCTCATGTAACATTGATTTATTGTGTCTCTTTAGGTCACCCGAGTCAGAAGGAAAAGGTGAGACATGCTAAAGTACTTTCACTACCATAACTGCAGACTGACGTGCAGATGCAGTCACAAACTCAATAAAACCATGCCCGTGCCATGTGTACATTAAGCAACTAGTGACAACGAGTAGTGAATCATTATTATGTTACTGAGCAAATCAGCAGCCAGTTTTTGTTTACGGCGTCTTTGTCCAGGTGGAGAGTGATGATGATGACGGGGAGATGTATGAGGATCTTGATGAACGATGGTGGGTGAACGCTTCATTAACCCTTTATATTGTTTCTCCACATCTCACCAATTCTGTCTTGTTTTTAATCTGATTAGATTCCAAATATTTGCGTATGTACAGACGAGCGTAGTTCTTTGGATCATATTTATGTAAATTTACACTCAAAGCTGAGAAAACTTCTCACTGATTTAAATGCTGTCAGTGATGTTTGACAATTCATTTCTACACTGAGCTTCTTCACTGAGGAACTGGTTTTAATTCCAGTTCAGCTGTGCGCATGTCTACCTTTGCTAACAGTAACCCCTAGTGGTTGTTTAGTGACACTACAAGAAGTCATTCATTCTCACTGGAATGCTTTTAATTGATTAACACAGAGGAATAAAAAATATATTCTTGAAACTCCTTTGTCTGTTCAGGGAGTCAGTTTCAAGTATCATTTTGAATTCATGCTGAAACATTTTTTGAAACATTAGGAGTGTGTGGTTTTCTGCAGCTTAAGCTGCGTCCTGCAAGCACATTTGTTTATCCATCAGTCTACCACAAGTCATGATTTACTTTACGCCTTTCTTTGTTCAGGGGGTCAATCGGGCCAGTCTAACTCCCTGGTGCTCTGTCTCTCTCTGATTCAATAGGGAAGCAGCTGAACAAAAACCAGACAAGACAAAAGACGACAAGGAAGAGAAAAAACGACTGGAGGCTGAGAAGAAGGGGCAGAAGGAACGCGAGAAGAAGGAACAAGATGCCAGAAAGAAATTTAAAGTAAGTTAATGAGAAAGAAACAATCAGCTAAACCTGCTACAACAGTTGAAGTATAAGATTGATATTTGGGAAATATGTTGTTGTTGTTGTTGTTGTTGTTGCAGAGTGAGGTAAAAGGTCATCGACACTCTCATATGGGCTTAATGTAAAGTTAGCAGCAGGTGCTTAGCTTAGCATAAAGACTAGGAGTATGCAAAAACAGTAAACCTGTCTTTGTCCAAGGATAAATAAAAATCCGCCTACCAACATGGCTATAGCTTATTAGGCTACCTAGTATGCTTTAACCCATACATGAACAGAAACACAAAAATTACTAACAGGGAGTTTGTGTTTCCGACCTTTATGCTAAACTTAGCTAAGCTAAGCTAATTGTCTCCTGGAACAAGCTCATCCTTTACAGAGACAAATGAAATGGTGCTGCTCTTCTCATCTATCTTCCTGAAAAGAAATGGAATAAGTGTATTTAATTTTTTCCCCAAATATTTAAACTCTTCTTTTAATATGTCCACTTCTTTTTTCTTCTCAGAGATCTATTTTATCCCTTATGTGCAGCTCAGGCACATGTAAACACAGTCCGCTCTATCTATTGAATGCTACCCTTGTCTTTAGTTGCGTCTATGGCCTCTATGGCTCTTAAAAAAGTGACTTCTGTTTAAACCATGTAATAGATAGATGTAACAATCTGTTATGTGCCTTTTGTTCCTTTGTGTTTGTGCATGGTTGCGTGTGCTAGCTGGTTGGCCCCCTGGAGGCCGTTCACCAAGTTAAAGCTCGCGTGGACTACAGAGGCAGTAAGACCGACCTTGCTCTGAAGCAGGGAGACTGTCTGGACATCATCCGTGTCCAGGGAAACCCAGAGGGAAAATGGCTGGGACGAACGCAGGATGGATCCAGTAAATTCCCATTCATTCTCATTTCTTCATTTATTGTGGCCTTTGCTTGTCATCTGTCAGCTGTCTTCTGTTTTTTGCCACGATATCCTTCAGACTGAAAACACAGGATATAACTTTCAATTACGCCTCTCAAACTTATTTTTTAATTTTCATTTGTCTATATTTGAGCTACAAACACACAATAAACTACCTAGAATCCTAACAAGGAAAACTAAATCAAACTAATATTTCGCTCTGCTGTTTGTTTTTCACAGTTGGTTATGTGAAGACGACTTCAGTGGAAATAGACTTCAACAGCCTTAAGAATCATAAAGCTCCGCAGGCGTATGAACCTGAGGTGTATGATGACATCGATGTGGCCTCCACTGGTAACAGGTACTGAGAAAGTCAAGTAGGGTTCGTGTCAGTTAGTTGCACTTTTCTACAAAGTAATACAAGTTAAATGGCGAAAACCACTGGCGCAAGATGTAATTTTTCTAAATATAAGCTGCCAGTACAAAAACAGACACTCAATACTGAGACATTAGTTGCAAAAATTTCACTTTTGTTCTTGAAAAATCACCTAATTCAGTTTGGTTGTTTTAATGGCACTGAGTACTACTATGCTATTACTTTGATACTTTTTGATACTACAGCCGTCATGAATATGTACTCTGACGAGATAGGAATCTTTTGGTAGAAGGATATGGTAGGTTTAATTAAAAATCTTAAAAGATAAGTTTGCCATATTAGAAACTATAAGACTCTTTCTTGACAATAGTTATAAAACCAATTTAAAAACACTCTTTTATTTATACGTTTAACATTAAGCTCATTTTGAGGCCTGTTTGCATCATGTTACACTTCTCCATTCCATAGTGAGACATAAAAATTTACAAAATATTTTTTATGTTGATGACTCTTTCTTCTCTTTCTACAGCGGGAGAGGACCAGGAGGTACGCTTACAATCTTACAATAACACAACTAATATCTTTGAATTTATTGACAATCATTGTATCCAGTTAACGTCAAGATTGTTTAATAAGATAAAATCAATTACATGATGTATTTTCTTTGTTCCTGCAGTTGTCCTACCTCCTCTGCCAGGAGAGGGAGGAGAAATATACGATGATGTTGTCGATCCAAACCTGGAAATCAGGTGGGAATTGATTTATTTAATTAAAAGAAATTGGTTATGGACATGTTTCAGTATGATATTTCTTAACTCTTAGAAATGACAAACATTGACTGTTGAAGTTAATGACAGGGAAAGATTCAAATATGCAACAGAAAAAGATATGCAGGTTCTTTCATGCTTGGTTGGCTCTTTAGTCCCAGAGACTCCGAGTCTTCTTCTATGAAGCCTCGTAACTTCCTGCGGATATTTGACCGGAGCAGACGCCCCGCCAGCTCTAAAGTGTAAAATACACTCATTAGTAAGACTGATCACAGATCTACTGTCCTCTGTTTTTAATCCCTAATCTTTCATCCGCCAATCCCCTTTTAATGGCTACACAACTTCTCTCAGATGAAGATGAACACTAATTTCCTTCTTAGATAAGATCAAACTGAATAACACTAAAGGATGTTACTTTGACAACTTCGTGTCGTTTCTGTGATTACTGTCAGCTGATTAACCATGATTTTACTAATCATCTCCAGTCATTTGCATGTCTGTTACTCATGTATGACCGTTGTCTTGATCAAAAAATCAAGGTATCATCTGCTAACACCTTCAAAAGCATGTTTTAATCATTATACTAATTCAAATATTGCTGTGTAGTTCATGAATTCAATTATTAATTTGGGCTGCTTTAAATCATATTAACCTATTTTTAAAGGATGATATTTTAAATATGGAACATTTTAGTAATCTTTCTTCTGTTGTGCCAGAGTGCCTCCTCCCAGTCAGTTTACCACAGAGGGGAATTCAGGTAAGACTCACTATCAAAACACTTCCAAGGTTTGAATAAAGATGCTCTATAATCATCTGTGCCAATAAACTATTGCTTGTTCTTGGAAATTTATTTTTTGATATGCATCTTTCTGGTAATTAAATCTTAGCCAATAATAGGAACGACTTTGCCAGAAAAAATAAAGGAACATTTAAAGAGTCAGAACTGTTTGTTTTTGTTGTAGAAGTGATTTTAGTTAGATTTGATTAGATCGGAGTTTGGAATATTGAATCATCCATCTTTGCTCTCTACATCTCAGCCTTTCTTACCCTCAGATGTGCACAAACTACAGGCTATGATTGTACTCCTTTTTAAATACAAGAATGTCAAATTATTGGTTGGCTTATCGATATCCGCCGACGATTAGAAGTTAATTATTAGTTATTGGTGTCGGCTGAAAAAACATATCGTGCATCTCTAGTTTTGAATGGAAGTTTGATGAAAAAAGATATTAGTTCTCAATTTTTGTCCTTCCTTTGTTCTTTTGGTTTCTGGCTAAAAATATGCCATTTGTATCAGGTGCAAGAATTATACATTTTTATATCGCTTCCTCCATGTGTTATCACAGATCATCAAGGAGCAGCAATTGATGAGGAGATATACGACGACGTTGACTCTAATAATGCTAATAATGCGCCTCCCCTTCCTCCCCTCAGCAGGTACAACTACATCCATCTTGACAGAAAGTAACATTACAATAATTCCCAACAACTAGGATCCATGATTTCAAATGTACTTGTTACAAAAATATCAACCAAAAAAATCAGTAGATCTTTTACTTTTAATTCATTTTCAGTTGATTCATTTCCAGTTGGCCATGTTTGTCTTTCTTTGGTCTCCAGCCTTCCAACCATGAAAGGCAAAAGTAAGACCGAGGAAATGGACCCGAAAAAGCAGAGGAAATTGGAGAAGGAGGAGAAGGAATTCAGGAAAAAGTTTAAAGTTTGTCTCTCCTTTTTGTCTTTAAGCATGTTGAAAAATATCAATACTTCATTCATTTTAATCCAAATTTATTAAAATATTGTTTGTTGAATAGTGTACAATCATCCTAGTCAAGTCAAACTTTCCTAAATTGTATTTTATGTGCTATCAAGAATGTAAAATTTATGTTTATTCATTCTCATAAACTCAATATTAATGATATAACTTTTGCCTCTTTCAGTATGAAGGAGAGATACAGGTGCTGTACCAGGTGACCATTGCCCCGACACTCACTAATAAGAAGTGGGTGGGGAAAGATCTTCCTGTCAAAGCAGGAGAAACACTTGATGTCATCGTAAAAGCCGTGGATGACAAACTGATCTGTCGGAACGAGGAGGGCAAGTGTGAGTATCTGCTGCTTGTTATTAGGAAAACTAACCAATATATATATTTAATACTCCTTCCCTAATGTAGTAATGCTTTTCACATAGTACTAATTTGTATCAAAAACATGTCCATCTAACAGACGCCTATTTGTATTTTACAGTTGGATATGTTTCGACCAGCCACATTGTTATGGAGTAAGTACCACAGGCATTCACACATTCATACACATGCTCTCACACACACACACACACACACACACACTCAACAATATACTGCACTGACCTGTACTTGTTGCATTCTTGTTTAAAGCGATGGTGATATCTACGATGATATTGGAGACGGTATGTTATTCCAGTTTATTGTCTATAATTTCAAGTAAATTTATTATTTGTAGATATTCACAGAATGAACCAAAATTACTATTTACTATAAAAATATTACATAATCGATTTTAAATTTTCTTTCAGATTGCATCTATGACAACGACTGAGAAACATCCTGCACTGCATTTATTGTTTTTCACTGATATCGTTTCTGTTATTTATTTTGTTCACCGATGACAAACACTGGGAGCTGTTTATGATTAGCCTGATAACAAGAATTCAGTGTAACTTATTTATTAATAAAAAATTAAATCGCTGAATAAATAGGACACGTGAGCGATGATTTAGACGTCTGGGATCAGGCTAAGTTTAAGTTCCATGAAAAGTGTCATCCTTTTAAATTTTGCTTCGTCAAATACAAAACAATTTGATATGGTTGTGTGATTTGCAGCATCTCAGCAAAGTGGTAAGCATTTGTAAGAACAACAGTATTTGCATATTTCTGTTTTCAAGTTTTCGTCATTTTTTCCTCTTCTGGGCTGCCTTCAGAGACTCCACAGGGCTCTATTTACATGTATACTTCTTCTATGCTTCTGCTATATTTTGCAGTTTTATAAGAATAACTACATGTTTACATTAAATAACAGTTGTGAACATTTCTTGCTAATCTGTTTGAATCATTGTCTATAATATCACACAGTACATCCATTGCTATCTGCTCAGTTCAGCAGCTCGAACAGCTTCCAAACTAACTCTGGTGTCTCGGTCTCTCCAGCTTCAACATGTAGACCAGCCGTTCTCAAATTTTTTTCAAGGATTTACCCCCTTTGAAATATTTTTTTCAGCCAAGTACCCAGTCATCAGTGTCTGATTTTTTAAACAACCTTGTCACTGACAAACACTTGAATGCCCCATTTCTGTTTA
>JAQFJB010000011.1:9920578-9933488 GCA_029874875.1 Naso minor | reverse complement strand
TTTTCACTGTTCTACCTAGAATCTTCTGGCCACTTGCTTACTTGTTTGTAGCTTTATTTGGTGTGTTACTAGGTCCACTGGAAGAAAATCCAATAGCATGGGACATATAGCCACCTACGGGGGAGGAGTCTAACATAGGTGTGTTAGCCTGTCAAATAGAGTCTCCCTTGTATACTGTGCTTGTATACTGGGACAAGGACAGTAGTCGAATGAAATTGCTGAATCGAGTTAACTGGACGTAACTGTGCGTGTAAAAGTACCGAGTCTTACCTGTCATAGATAACGGTCAGCTCGCCGTCTGTCTGGAGAAGCAGCGCGATGCACCTGCAGGAAACAGAACATAGTTTTGCTGTAAAAGGTACCGACAGCAACGCGTCTTCTAGCCACCAGCAAGACCAGCCACCTAAATGATAATTGTCTCTTTTCAAGCACACTACATTTTAAAAAATTTTAGCCCCTTACCTTGCTGGCAGACAGCCGTTTCCTTGAGGACTACATCCCTCAACTGCACAACTTCTGTAGGCTTATTCCTACACACAACTGCAGATAGTCCCAAAGAAAACGGCCGTCTGATGGCAATGTAGAGCACTGAAAATTTTAAAAGTGTGGCATACATGTAAAGGGACATATATACTTAAGGTGCGTGGTCTAAGTTGATAAAAGATGTGTTGCTGTTGGTACCGTTTAAACCAACGCTATGATCTGTTTCCTGCTGGTGCATCATGCTGCTTCTCCATACAGAGAGCGAGCTGACAGTTATCTACGGCAGGTAAGACAGTGCCTCATGCAAGTCCATTTAAAAAAACAAACCAACTTCCCCTTTAAGTCCATTTCGTACAAGAGAGATAGTTTTAGCTTTCATTATCCACAGTCTCATATGGAAGAGCATTTTGTTTGCTTCTTGCATTTAGTGTTGCCAAGCACTGTGTTGCTTATTTGTGAGTTTGTTCTGAAAAGCCGAACCTCACATCAGCAGTTCTGTTACTATTCGTTGTAACTGACATTAGATTGCTTCACATGTTGCTGGGGGTCAAGAATTTGACCCTGTGAACCAGTGAAAACACGCTACAAACATCAAAAACACACATTTGTGTGAGTGCATTTAGGTGTGTGAGAGTTGGACTCATCACAGATCAGTTGTGTAATTTGTGAAACTGATGAAAAGGCCAGATTGTAAAATCTTGAAAAATCACTAAATGGCATAATGGCTGCAATTAAAAGATTAAAAGAAAATTCTCTTGAATGCACAATTGAATGTGTCCCAGCTACTCTCTCCTCAGACTCATACACACTCCTTCGTCTCCTGTGCTACCACACACACACACACACACATACACACACACACACACACTCCTTCCCCCCAAGCATGCCGCTGCCTAAACATCCCCCAGAATTCTTTGACAGTGGCTGCGCTGTTGCTTGGCAACGAGGCGACGGACAGCGTCATCCAGGGAGTAACAGAGAGGATGAGAAGCAGGGAAGTCTGCACTAATCTCACCGTTACTTTGATCACGGGGGCTTGAGGGTGTTCACAAATGTCCTGTCGTTTGTTATTGTGTGGCAGATTGCAGGACAACGAGATGCAAAGTGAAGCCTGGAGTAAATGTGCAAGAAAGGACATTTCTGTGCGTTCTGTCAAAGTTCAAAAACTGCAGTTCCTAAATCATGCTTCTGCAACCAAGATGTCTAAATTTACTCAAAATTATGGCAGCGTAAAGGTGGATGATGAAGTAAATAGACCATCTCATTATCCAAAAACTTCTTTGTGTTCAGTCCTCTTCTTCTTCTTCTTCTTCTTCTTTACCAGACTATAAAACATCATAATTGCCATCATCTACTGCAGAATTAGTTTGAAGAATTCTACATGACAGCACTAAAATTAGACTTGAAAAATAATAATAAATTGAAAATTTCAAAAATCTTTTGTTGATGATGCATTTCATATTCATGAGAGCAGTTAATGCAATCATACCTGTATCACTGACCTCATAATCTCATTATTTCAGGCATTGCCAGTGCATTTAGTCTGAGCACCAGCGTCTTTGTGCTGACTAAGTGGTGTTGTGTAAAGACGCCACTTGACGTGCACAGGTCATTTTTTACTGAAGCAATTCTGTTTAAGTGCTTGAGTCAAACAGCAGTATTGGCCACCTGGGGTTAAAAAAAAAAAAAAAAAAAAAATGTCCTGCCCACCGGCCTGGCAGTCAATTTATCCATACTGCTGCTGGCTCCTCAACGAACGTCTCCTTGTCATGCTGTCCATTGTGAGCAGAAACATGACGTTTGGGAGGCTGATATTTGACCGTTTATTACACACACACACACACACTGAAATGACCCCTTATGCTCAAAAATATGTTTCTTCTTCTTGTTGAGTATTTAAGCTTCAATGTGCAGAATGATGTATGTGCAGAGTTTCATAGCGGAAGGCTCCTTTTACACTCATCTGCTGGAGGTGGAAAGTTTCTCTTTGCTCATTGAAAATCTCCTTTTGAAGAGGCGGGGCTACCTGTAAGATCTTTGATGTCACAAAATGTTTGGGAGCCAATCTTAGTTCAATACTGACACAAGTGTGACGTGGAAACGAGAATGGGTTTAACTTTGGAAACATATTTGTGTAATCATCGATAGAAGGTTTTTTAATGAGGAAGAAGGGTTATGCGTCATTTTAAGGATTTTTAGGGGTAATTTTTTTTTTTTGGTGGAAAAAACAGATCAGAAAAAATATGAGTCAAAGCAAAGTGTTTTGTTTTCATCTGAAAGCATGTCTGGAGGGGGTCTTTAAATGTGTAGAATCATTTTTACAGAAATAGCTCTTGTTGGTTTATTTATACATGAGCTGAAAGTGAATATTCTTGCAAATATAAATGTGAGTCTCAACAAAATTATAGACTTTTTTCTTTGTTATAAACATATAACCACATGGTGACTGAATGTAATTTACAACAAAATGTGCATTCCTGAAATCCGTAATCCAAATTTCAAAACCTCAAGTGTTTGTTGAATTTTCTAAGCCAACAGATGATGATGTAAACACACACAATTACGCTTAAATAAATACCAACAGCTGGAGTTTAGTTGCAAATAGAACACCACTGGGTTTGGATGAATAGATTATCCAAACCAATAAGCAAAATCATTATCAGCTGCAGTTCTGTTGGAGTCACTATAGATTTTTAGACTGCACATGCAAACAAACACATGACTGGTTAAATTGTGAAAACATTACACTCCTGACATACATGGGATGACATGGGAGGAGGCAGCAGAGTGAGGCTGCTGTAGCTGCTGAGTAAGAGGGTATGTGCCACGGCTCAGACCCTGAGTGACAGGTATTGACCCGCCCAGCCAAAAGACGTCTCTGTGGGAACGCTATTGATTATTGCCACAGCAATAAAGGTCCCGGAAGCTTGAGAGAATGTCACGACTTTCTGCTGCCTGTTCCAGCCCCGACACACCGACACACAAAGAGAGAAACACTTTGAGTGTGACACATCCTAATTGACAGCCACTTCTACTCTCACGCTAACTGCAGCACTCCGACTGGATGAAGGAAAGATGAAAGTGAGTTTGGTGCAGATGTGCATTCGTGTGTGCACATGCATGAGTAGCACTAAAAAGGTTTATTATTCACCGACTCATTTTCACTGGCATCATGAGGATACTTAGGGTTTATTTTGCCTGAGGTCTGAGAAACTGGTCATTTTGATTTCTGCTGCTACTTCACTATAGTAGAAGTCAATGGAGTTTCAGCTGTTGTGCTCCAAGCAACGGAAAATGGCAGTTTACCTGTCGTTCCTGAGTTAGTGTCCCTCCTATTCATAATAAATACAGACTGAGTTGTTAACATTTTACTATTTTGCCGGAGCAAAGACTGCGGATATCCAGGATAAGTGGAGATTTCTCTGTAAAGACACAGTCAATTTTATAAAATGCCATTTTCAGAGCTTTTAGCACCAAAAACAAATAATCCACTCACCTCCATTGCATTAGAAAGGCAGTTAAATCTCTCTAGGGTTTGGTATTTCAGAAACTGCACAAATAAAGCTCAAATTATCTACAGAAAGTGCTTTTTCGTCGGATCTGGTTCTTATTGGGTCAAACGAAATCCCGCCACAAGTATACAGTCCTTCATAACTGCAGTTTATCCACTTTGTCTGTCTTCTGTTTCTTGCAATCTGGTCAAAAACAATAAAGATTTCTGCCTTTCTCTCGCTGTCCTTCACACCCCCGCTCCACACAACCCCCATCTCCACCCTTGACCTCGCAGTGAAAAGTTAGCGCACCCGAGGTTGAACTCTCCCAGATCTGCCTCAGCCACAAAGGCTGGGAAAGTGCCCCTGACGTCCATGTATGTGTGCACGCAAGTGTGTGTTTGTGTGTGTGAGTGTGGCAACACTTGGGGTGTCATGAATAGGAGAGATTTGACCCTCGACCCCCTGACCTGTCCACACAAACGGCCCCTTTAACCCAACTAAGCCATTGTCAGCCATGACTGCCTTCGTTTATTCAGAGTCAAAATTAATTATAAAGCACTTTGCTTATTATTTTCCTCCCACATTAACGCCTCTCCTCGTTTCATCTTTCCATCTTCCTCATTCTCCCTCTCCTGTTCCCATCACTCCTCTTTTTGCTTTTTTCACAGCATCTGTCTATGTCCGACTGATCTTAGATTTTCCCTTAAGTGCTGAGCAGATTAAGTATTAGCTCTACAGTATCTGGATCCTTACTTTCACTAAAGTTCAGTCTCACTCCATTCTCAGCTAAAATTGCAAAAAAAAAAAAGAGTCAAAGCTCCATCTTAGGTTCAAATCTTTTGGAAAAAATGATCATTTTTTATGATTTTTCACTCGAACTGTGGATTTGCATTTTCCCAAGCTGCTACAACTGTTAATGTTCAGTCTCAGGAAAGTATTCATCTGACATAAGTAAGGATATATGGAAGATTTAAAGATTTAACAGTGAGAATGTGCATTTTTACGAGTGTGGACTGCTGGATGACAGATTTGACATTATTTCAAAATCTCTATATATATATTCTTGTCAAAGTAATGTTATCAGGACATTTGTTGTATATATTTTGTGTATAATAAATCTTCTCTGATAATGTGTTGCATGTAACGAGTGTTTGACTGGGATCTTTTATTTCTTTATGTCTTTTGAAAACAGTCCTGACAGCTGTCAGACTTTCTCAAACTGGGCCCCAGGGACCCCCAATGGATCACTCAGGAGGTTCAAGGTCCCCTGCAGCAAAACCTGGACTGAACAAATGTCGATCCACCGTGCTGATGAAAACATTAACAAATAGGGATGGAGTGAAAAGAAAATACCAGTTATGACCTGATTAGGAGGAGACTATTAAATATGAAGAATCCAGGAGTGACAAATAACAGCTGCTTTCTAAATGAGTAATGTTCTGTTTTCCACCCATTCCTTTGTTTTGTGACTGCTGGTCTCGTATCATCAGTAAGTGACCCAACATGTGTTTAAGCCACAGATTCGCCAAACTGACGTCAAAGAAACAGTTTAGACGAAGGTGGACTGTTGCATCACGTAACCCTGCCTGTGCATTGGCCAAAACGTTGCTCTTGAACACACCGCACAGACTTCAGCCGACCGCCTACGTCTGTTCTGCGCATGCGCGAGTGGAAATAACTCTCCACACAAGCAGGTGGCAGTAGTCCATATTCATCATTCAAAAAGGGAAACTGGAAGCTCTCAGACTTGCAGACAAAACAAACCGTTGTTATGATAATGCAGCGTTGGTCTACCATTGTCATACGGAGCTGGTCTCTCCTGGATCATGCTGATCAGTTGGTCCTCAGTTGCTTCATTCCAGATGGCGATGTCGTTAAAATGTAGTGAAAATATTTTTGCACTGGAATGATCGATGAAAACTGAGACAGGCCCTCTTTGTGCGATCTCTCGACTGTGGCCGTTTTCTTGCTTCCCCTACTTCCATTTCTCCTCTTGTGCATTATTTCACATTAGACGAACAGTCAATCAGAATAATTTCTCTCACCAACTCACCAAATCATTCTCTTCCTGCCAAAAAGCCTTCGACAAGGGTCGACTAGTGCCAATGGTGCAGGACACACCGCACAAACTAGGGCCACACAAGCCCACCGACAGCCTGACACCAACCCTAAATCCTCTGAAGGGAACCATTTCTTCCAAAAAGGCTTGTTGAAAACATGGAGTTTAAAGATCCTCTTCCTCAAATACTCTCAATAAATGTAGCTGTTTGGTCTGGGTTGGTTGACCTACATGAGCGTGCAACTCATCCCTTTTTACCTTCGGCAAAAAACTAATCAATCCCTCATATTGCAACCACGACACCGTCCTGCATCTGTGGCAAATATTCCGCCAAACACTTTGTTCCTCACATATTCAGTCACCCAACCCTTCTTTCATAAACACAGTCTTAGATGATCTTCAGTGATTTCAGATAGTTTTTCAATTTGTCTTTTCTAAATTTGCACCTTTTTTCAATTATCATATTCTTTGCAAACATAATTTCGGAGAAATTTCAAAATGCTTCACAACAAAAGTTTAGTTATTCCTTCGGGAATGCAGTGTGGCTTTCAACACAGCAGGCCATACTGTTTATCACCAGTTGGAGAAAGATCTATGTTTTTTGTTTGTTTTTGTTTGTTTGCTTAAGCTTAGATGCAGTGCACTCTACTACAAAATAACCATACGAAATTGTCTATTTACAATATATTAGATATTGAGAGACTTAAAATACCTGCGACATATTTTCATCATGAAAAAATAAATTTTATAGACTTTTTAAATTGACGTTTTTGTGCGATCTTTATCAGTAATTTGTGTATAAATGTAGAGTTTGTGCATTTTTCAGAAGGTGCCACCTTAAATCCTCGGGAGACATCAAAATTCTTCTCTTGCCGAAAAAGTCTGGTAACCCTGCTGCATACAGTGATTGTGAAAAGAACTTCAGTGATCAGTAAAATGAAGGATGTGTTTAAGTTGATCAACAGCCCAAAAATGACCAAATGTGTTACAGTTAAAGCTAATCTGAACTGCTTTATACTGCATGTGTGGTTGAATAATTTAATCTACTATAGTGGATCATGTTTATCCTGATCATATGTCTTGTATTTAGAATGGTACATTAGAAATACAATCAATATTGTTGCCAGATAAATACATTGGGGTAAAAAAAAAAGTAGGGGCTACAATGCCTCCAAATGCATAAGAGAAGTTTAAAGTAGCATGGAAATACTCTAGAATGGTCTTTACATGAACCACTTATAATTAGTTAACCAAAGAAACCAGCTGAGACAAGCTCTCAGCCTGAGTTATGGCCCTTCTCTTGGATCAAATCCTCCCTCTGCTGGTGGATTACTGTAATTACTTCCAAAAGAAAACACCAAAACTAACTTATTTAACCTTCACATTTTAGATTTAGGTTTAACCAAAATCTCTCTTCCAAATGTCACTTCATAACGCAAACAATATTGCAAACAGCTACACTGCAGTCTAAATTTTTTCATGTGTCTGTTGACTTGGGCCTACCACACATTTTGATTTAAAAAGGGAGGAAAGAGCTGAGGTAAATGTTGACACAAATGACAATTTATCATTCTGAGTGGTGACTTTATTGATAGTTCAGGATGCAGCCTGCACTCTGAAGTGATACACGGATGTTTGGGGGTTTTCCTGGCTGGATTCAACTAATAAACGTCATATTTTCCTACTGTGTCACCACTGTTTGTCTACACAGAACTAGGCTGCAGTCTTTCTAAGTGACGTCCTCATCTTTGGATGTAATCACACTTTTCTGGTGCCACAGGCCCAAAGCGGAAGTTGTAACTTAACACTCTCTCGTGATTGGTTTTGGATTTTGTTCTCGGAGAGAAAAAGAGCCAGCTTGTACAATGTGTAAAAAGGAGGGGGAGGCTGAAAATTCGGGAATGCCCTCTTTTTCTTGGACTGCTGACGCGTCCAGCGGCTACGTGCTGCGCGAGGCACCGCGGACCCGCTTCCTCACGGCTTCCACCATGTTACTCCACTTTCTGCTCTTCTGGGCCCTGGTTTTCCGGGCTGAGTGTTACTTTGCGGAGGAGAAGTCGCCGGAGGAGTCGAAAATGCAGCCTCCTACGGTGGTGGTCGCTATCATAGCCAGGAACACTGCTCACTCGCTGCCGTACTACCTCGGAGCGCTGGAGAGACTCAACTACCCCAAAGATCGCATCTCTGTGTGGTGGGTTTTCCTGCATGGACGCCGGGGACTGCATGCGCTGCCAGTGTGTTTGTAGGGGGCTCTGCCTTTTTATCCGAGCGTAGCAGCCGTTCAAAAGGTCAATGGCATTTAAATGAGTTTGTGAAAGCGGCAGCGTCGCACCCCTCCCCTCCTGCCCCCTCTGAGCCTTTCACTCCGCCACATTCATTTCCTTCCGTGGACTGCATGAGATTTTATCCTCTGTACAGTCTCCTAACTGACCTGCTTTCCTACTAATTATATATATATACATTAACATTCATGTTTGTGTCCCACTGGCTGAAGTTTCATATGGGTTTTAGCCTCTGTGGGACGTTTCATGCGTCATAAAGTAACTCTGCTGTCGCTTAAAATCTGCTTAAAACCTGCCTGTAAATGTCAAGCTTGATTTGATGAACCTGAATCTGTAGAAAAAAACAACTACTGGGTTGCCTTGTAGGCTAGAAAAACATGTTGCCATGCTATATTATAAAACTTGTAGGGGATAATGTGTGAAAAATGTGGTTATTTCTATTGAATAACAGGCGATGACAGTGATATAGCTGACATCTTCTATCACAAAGTCAATAATAATAAAATATGTTCTCTGAAACTCAGCTGAGAAACAGTTAATGGATGGAGGGACTAGATGAAAAGTGTGTAATTTATCTACTCGAGCAAACTGAAAACCTTCCTTTCAGTGATGCAAAGATCATATACATCTGGGTCACACTTTATTTATTTATTTACCTGTTTGTTTGTTTGTTTGTTTATTAGGATCCCTGTTAGCTACCGAAATGCAACCGCTATTCTTCATGGGGTCCACAACAACTTTACATGTGTGACCGTGCATTACAACAATCTGACATATAACACGTAGCCGAGGTTGGGGGGTAACTAGTCACATGTAATGAAATTACGTGATTTAATTACAAAATAAATGTAATTGTAATCACTCTCAGTTACTGAGAAAGAGTGATTAGAAAGAATAATTACAGTTACTTATGAAAAAGTTAATGATTACAAAGGGGATTACATCTCTTCAGTCAAAGGTTTAGGACATATGTTGAATAATTTTCATTTTGTCGCTTTGCATGATTTGATGTGCACAATTTTCTCTTCTGTCGCTTCCAGTCAAGGCCGTTTAGTAAAGTCTGACGCTCTTCTGATGCTTTTGATTGGTTCTCTTGTTTGAATTTGCAGCGCGCCACGTCTGCTGCTGCCTGGTTTAAACATTTGAGAATGGCTGACAGTTGAAAACATCTGTTAGAAATTTAGAAAAGTATCCAAAAGTAATCAAATGGGATTTGTCACATTGCTTCGATAAAGTAATAGAAATAATTACATTATACACTAAATCTTAAATAGGGTAACTAGTAATGTGTAACCTATTACATTTCCAAAGTATCCTTTCCAACCCTGCACATAACATTACAAAATAATAGGACTAAAACAATCACACAGACAGACAAGACAGCTCCTGGTGACACTATGATTAGAAATAAATGTAGCCCTCTCAATTTATTTATTAGGTAATCTCAAATCTGAGGCAAACTACATTTAACATTGATTAGATCACCCAGTGATGACGCTCAAGACAAAGACCATCAACGACAGCAAAATATTTTACAGGTTCACAGACAGCTGGCACAGTCAGACGTACCCTTGATATCAAAAAATTAGGTTCTGACAAACATACTGTGTCTGTTTAGGGTTTTTTTATGTCTTTTGTCAGCAGGTGCTGCTTTAATCGAGTTTTAAATTTTGCTTTGCTGCTTTCTTGTGTGATACGTCTGCGGAGTGACTTCTGTTCATGCACAGCTCTGTACATGACTGCACGTTTGATTGAGTTTGATTTTACAGTCGGTCATATAAAGTTTATTTGAACTTTATTCGGCCTACAGATAGTTTGTCGAGTATTTGTGGCATTTTGACAACATATCAGTTTGTCTGTTGAGCATTTGTGTAGACATTGTTGAATATTAGTTGAACACCGTTGAATCCTTGTTGAACATGTTTGACAAACATTATTGAAAAAGTTCACTAATTAGGGTCACGGTTAGGATGAAACGGTTACGTTGTTGAATGTCAGCAGATATGTTGTTGTATTTTTGCAAATACTTAATCAGTTGTCTGAAGGCCGACTATTCAAATAAAGAGTTACCCCCATCAAATTTGGTAATAGAGAAGTTCTGCTATTTGAATCACTTTTAAGGCAGAAATGACCTTCAACGCTCAGAGTTGTATTAAAACTCTCGATAAATATATTTTTGTTGAGGCTCTGCATAATCTTGTTGTCCACCAAGTTACTTTCCACCAAGGAAAAGTTTACTGGAGCTGATGTTCCAGCTGCAAAGTCGAGGCAAGGTTATCGCCAATAAAATACGATACTTTTAAAGATCCTGCATAGTTACTCGAACAGGCCAAACAAACATCCTTTTCGAAAAAGTTTCACTCTGAAAATGTCCCACCAAGCTCAGTGATGCTCCTTTAAAATTAAAGGAAGCTTTCTAAGAAACTGTCTCGTGAGGGAAAAGAGATGCAAAGCATATTACAGAGGAATATCATGTGCAATTGTCGCAATTCATTTTCTCTCCATTAAATTAGCATGTTTCTGCATTTATTTTACACTCGGCTGTCTCTGTGCTCCCCAGGGCAGCCACGGATCACAACTCAGACAACACCACAGCCGTACTGAAAGAGTGGCTCACCGTCATGCAGAGATTTTACCATTATGTTGAATGGAGACCGATGGACCAGCCCACGTAAGTGCAAATATATTTAATATGCTACACATCATTTACGCTGGTGATCTGCGTGAGCACACATCCTGTCCTGACACTGTAGTAGTACGCTTTAGTACGTGCTTTAATTTGAAGTTTTTCTCTCCCACCTCCATTATGATTACGTAAAAGATTCTTTGAAGTTTCATTCTGTTGGTGAAAAGTTGAAGTCATTAACTGGGGGTAACCAAATAGGTGAGGAAATGGTCAAAAACTGCGCTCTGTACTCTTAACTCTCACTCATTTTGCAATACCAAGTGAAAATTTAGTAACACACCTTTATAGCCCACATATTAGTCAAGATAGAGCAAGTTGAATGCCTACAGATAATAATTATTTTCACTTTGCATATTAAGGAATGATGCAGCACACCTCTGCTTGTCCATACAGGTAAATCTGGGTGGCTATCTGCTTGAACTTTAAACGTCATTAGTTGTAGTTGTTTGTGCATGTCAGTTAAACAGTTTTAGTGGTCAGCCTAACTCTATTTAAAGCTGTCAATAAACATTTAGAAACCATATATAAAATTTATTTAGGTTATCCACCCAGAATGATTTACCCAAACCTCAGTCTTATTTCTTTGAGAGTTTCTAAAAACTTTTCATTGAATTTTTTAAATTTTATATATATATGTATATATATATATATATATATATGTATGTCTGTATTGTGTGTCTCCATCTTAGGTCCTATGCAGGAGAGCTGGGTCCTAAACATTGGCCCAACAGCAGATATGAGTATGTGATGAAGCTGAAGCAGGCGGCGCTCAACTTTGCCAGAAAACGCTGGGCCGATTACATCTTGGTACATAATAAAAGAATCTTTCTTGTGACAGCAGTGTAAGATTCATATCAGCTCCCATTCTGTTGATTTATACAACAAGACTTGTTCCGTCATTGCTGCTGCTCTCTCGTCCAAGAATAGTTTTGGCGCTGGTTGTTCCAGAGACATGACACCACAGTCACTCTGTTATTTTTTCTCTTTCTCTCTCTGTTACAGTATGCTGACACAGACAATATCCTCACCAACCCTGACACCCTCAGCCTGCTGATAGCAGAGAACAAGTCCGTCATCGCTCCCCTGCTTGACTCTCAGGGAGCGTACTCCAACTTCTGGTGCGGCATCACTCCACAGGTGAGTGTGAGCTTCAGAAACTGCCAAGGAAAAGTCAACCATTGCTTTTGAGTTGCATGCAAATGTCTTGAATATAACCTCTTCACATCTACTTTCCTCCAATCCAAACCTTTCTGTCTCTTAGGGATATTATCGCCGAACAGCAGAGTATTTCCCCACCCGTCACCGTCACAGGCAGGGCTGCTTCCCCGTGCCCATGGTCCACTCCACTATGTTGTTGGATTTAAGGAAGGAAGGCATGAAGAAACTGGCCTTCTTCCCTCCTCATGAGGACTACTCGTGGCCCTACGATGACATCATCGTGTTCGCCTTTTCTTGCCGGGCTGCAGGTTCGTGAACGGCTATTTAAAAAATAAAAAATTAAAAAAATTGTTATTGCACCCGCCTAAAGAAAAGACAAATAATTAGGTTGATTTTTATTCTTTATTTGGATCTCTTTTAGCTCTCTGGCTAGTCTTCCAAGAGTCCATGTTAAAAACAAAACGTCATGGAAATATTCACCATTAAGAAACACATAATAAAAACACACACATAATTGTTAACATACTCATATTCATACAACAAACGAAGAGTTCCATTGCAAAAACAGATAAAAGCCATTCTAAAAATGAATTAAATACAACTTCTTCACTGCAACTGCTTGGAGTGCACACATGAAAAAAATATATAATTTAGCACAATTTTGTCAGGCTAAATAAACATGTATAAAAGGCAATAAATGAAGTAATATAGCCTACAATAAAAATTCATAAAGTTTAAAAAATACAAA
>JAQFJB010000011.1:9756917-9768275 GCA_029874875.1 Naso minor | reverse complement strand
TCATTAAGATAAACATGGAAACTTGGGCCGAGCAATAAGGCTAATCAAATTTTGTTTTCAGTTTGGCCTCCAATAAAAACCAGACAATCGAGACATATAGATTGTTTGCTGCTTTCCGTTTCATAATGATGCTGTGTTTTGTCTTGTGTTATAAATGCAGTTCGGTGTTTTCCTTTGGAGTCAAGCCAAAACGCGGCCAGGTTTTAGCATGTTTAGTTCAGCTCATTGACGTCAGGTGAGATGTTGTTTACAAAAATAGCTCAAGCCAGCACCTGTTTTGATTTTGATGTGCGTGTATTCTTGCTGTTATGATACTGGTGTTCAGAGCAGACACAAAGGATGAATGAGTCACATTTAAGTAACTGTTTCTTCATGGGGTTCACTCTGAACAAGTTGCCATTTCATCGCAGGGCTGATATATGGAGACAAACAACCATTCACGCTCACATTCACACCTACAGGCACTTTAGAGTCACCAAGTAACCTGCATGTCTTTGGACTGTGGGAGGAAGCTGGAGTACCTGCAGGGAAGCCAGGCAGACACGGGGAGAACATGCAAAGTCCGTACAGAAAGGTCCTTTCCCCAGCCGGGTATCGAACCCAGAACCTTCTTGCTGTGAGGCAACAGTGCTAACCATTAAAGTCACGTGCTGCCCCATCCTGTTTTAAAATATTTAAATCCGTCACTGGGCTTTGGGCTGAGAGCCACAAACAAGGAAGTTAAAACATATTGAGAGACTGATTTACAGATTTTTGATTTTTGTAGTTCTTGTTGATGATGAGGAAAATTTAGGTTATTGCCAGCTTTGAAAATTTAACCAACTGATGAAGTTTTTTTCGTAGTATCAGAAACTTTAAATTGGTTGTCGGGTAAATGCTCAGAAATCCCAAGATGCAAAGTTAACATATCGTCTTGTGTGTGTGTGTGTGTGTGTGTGTGTGTGTGTGTGTTCAGTTTGCAGGGAAATGGTACCGCGTGGGCCTGGCCTATGACTCTCCCAGTTTTGCTCCCTTCAGAGACAAACTGAAGGCCTCCATGGGCATCATCACACCGCTGCCCAACGGAAATGTTAACCTCACAATGTGGGACGCTACGTGAGTACATAGGAGGCCACAAATGTTCATGTGCTAGTCGAAAAAAATCAAAAGGCTGTGTGCAGTGAAGAATAGAAAAGATTTAAAAATTTTCTGTGTTGCTTCTGTTTGCTTCAGACCTTTTGGATGTAGAATTCAAATGTACCAGTATGAGAAGACCAACGTAGCCGGACAGTTCAGCTACTTCAGCACACGTAAGTCTCTGCTCTCTTTAGACCTGACTCATCATCAGAAATGAAGTTTACAATGCGCTGAGCTTTTCTTTTTTTCATTGCAATGCAAATATTTGACTGGCGCTCACTGAGAGCCCCCAGCATTTCGAATGAGATTAAATTCTGGGTCTGCAGCATTGCCAGCAAAAAACAATGTGGAGCACGAGGGTGAAATCCACAGTGGCTGGTTACATGTGAGAAATAAAGCAGTCAGGATACTTTTGTCAAGGTTTTAACCATTTATTGCTGTAATATTCAGATTAGTTTCTTTGGAAAAGATCCGAGCATGCTTGGCACGCAGATCCTAAGATAGATACACAAACTTTAGGAACATCAGGGGCTGAGAGGTTAAAGAGGGCAGCAGTGCAGCAGTGAGGATGCAGACTGAATGAGCATCATGGACCCCCCACTGAGAGACGTCATGACTGGGTGGTGATTATAAAATGAGTTCCATACTTGAGAGCCCTAACAATGTATATTTTAGTGGCCAAACGATATATCAGTTTGCCAATCTTATCGGCTGATATTGCTTTATACAAATATATCGGTATCAGTGCATATGTTCTACGATATGGGACGATATTGAAACCGTAACAAAATGCTTGAGCTAGTGATTAAAAAGGGTGTATTTACATAGTTTCCGCAGCATAGGGCATTGTGTTTGAAATAAAGTTAGTATGTGTTATACAGAGTGTAATGTTGCAAATAAAAGCAATGCAGAAACACATTATTTTTGACTTTGTCCTTTTTTCACACACCTTGTCGTTTGTTTGTTTATATTATGTACATATTTCATTATATTAGGTGTATTTGTATACATTTTCATAAATTTTATTTTGTTTCAACTAAATGAGTACAGTCCTATGTATTAAAATTATTACATTGACATTTATTACAGCTGTTAAATATTTTTATTTCTATCGTATTTAACGTTCTAGACAGCTTTTGACACGATCTAAGTCCTGTATTTGTGCTGTAAAACTTTAATATATTGCATGCTATGTTTCATACTTCTTTTGTGTTCATTATATCTTTGTCATTGTTGTAATTTGCAGGGCATATACTGTAATTTATAATATAAATTTTATTGCACATTGAGATATTTCCATTCATATAAAGCACATTGTAAACATAGTGGCCTTTGGTAAACAACACCTAGTTTTGTACATCTCATATATGCCCTTTTTGTTTGAAATCTGTCATTTCTATGTAATAACTTCATGTTAAATCACAAAAGTCAAGTCGCAAAATTGGCAAAATTTATATTTGTTTATTTACTTGTTTCTGTTGTTAAGTTGTTCAGTATTTAATACTAAATGAAAGGAGTCCTTTTTTCTCACTCTTCTGTGTTTTGTTTTCTGTCAGGCCATAGCATGGTAAAGGACATCACAGTGGTGGAGACAAACTACACAGATTACGCTTTGGTTCTCAAACACAAGGTTTTTAACAGAGAGTACACACAGGTGGCGCTTTATGGTAAGACACACACACTGATATTTGCTTATACGTTACGTCTAAACATGCCAGTCAGTGAAAGTCAGTATGTGTGTGTGTGTTTGTGTGGCTCAACTTTTTTGCAGGGCGCTCTCAAAACGTCAGACCCAACGTAATTCAGAAGTTTAAAGCCTTTGCCGCTGCCCAAGGTTTCTCCCGAGAGTCAGTTCTGACTCCACCTCCTGCAGGTAAAGTAGGGAGAACACACATATGCATATTATACAGATGTGTACACAGAGATAACGGAAAGATCCTCAAGTTTCCTTATTTCTCCCTGTTTTTTGGCCAACAGAAAATTGCCCACCGTCAGGATCTGGACGTTAGGTAAATGTTGTCATTTTTTGTTATTTTTTTGTCTATTTGCTCTTGAGAAAAACCTGGGGAGTTATTTGTGCATTTGGGTCTACAAATGTCTGGTGTCCTACATGTCTTCACTGTTAAATAGTTTCTGTTTCCCCCTGTAGGTTCTCTGAGAGTGGCAGCATATTCTGATGAGCTCCTCCTAAACTCCCCTCTCTCCCAGCATTTAAGAAAAACAAAGAACTGTCTTTCAGCAAACATCATCATTCTGACCATTAAGATGATAAAATTGCTGGTAAAATATTCTAAACTATATATACAGCACAAAACATGCTATGCAGTCGTCTTTTATGTAGTGTTTTTCATAGTTCATCTGTGCCGTCATGGTTAGAGACACAATAAGTTCCAGATTTTTTAAAATGCTTTTATTTTTCAATAATTAAGATTTTTACTGAAAAAGGGTTTTCTTAGTGGTAGCTGTTTTTTTTGTCTTTCATCAAATTGTTTGAATAAAACATTTGAATTACATTCTGAGTTTTAAATTTTCTTTGAACCTCCTGAATGTCATTTCTGGGCTGTTTCACTGTGTTTACATACTTAAATAAACATTATTCACCACCAGAATACGTGAAAGGGCATGTTTGAATGTGTGCGTGTAGTCATCAGTTTGCACAATGCTGGTCTGTTGCGCACTGCAAGCAATTCACATTAGAAAAAACTGGGGCAGATGTAACACATAATTAGGAAACAATAGGATTATGAGACGAGAAGTTAACACTGTATTTTCGTACAGATTCCCTTCCAATGCTTTTTTAAAGAGCGGCCACGCCTGGTGTGATGCTCCTTGATGTGATCGGCCCATGACAGGGTTTCATATTGGTTTGTCGATATTATCGGTGGATATCGACCTCTCACAGATATAGAGGAATTGGCATATATGTTCCCCGATATGCATCATTATTAAAACTGTTTTTAATTCCAGAAAAAATGCGTTACCTGGTAATTTAAAATGGTGTAATTACATAGTTTGTCCAGCAGAGGGCATTAGGGCATTATTCATTAGCTAATAAGCCACTGTTTAGCGCACTATTGTTTGGAATAAAGTTTGTTAAATGTAATATATCCTGCCTCCATTACATATATTTGTCACAAATATTTGATGACCACTTTCAGTTGATATTATTAAGTTGTAGGAGCCATGTATCTGATTTCTGTTTATGGTAATTTTTTCTCTGAACACTAGAGGGATGTATGGCCTAAGTATATACCATCAGAGACAGGTGTTGACAACTGGGAAGAAGCACACAGTTTTTGACTGTAGTCGGTCTAGAACGGGGTTGTTTTTTCTTTCAATTGCAAGTAATTAAAAATATCAGATTATTAAATGTGGACACTGTAAAATACGCACTGTGGTGAAAAGTATCGGTAAGGCTGGATCTTGTTTTTTTCCGAGTACACATTTAAACAATTGCAACCCAGTTATCAGCCAGCAGTGGCTTAAAGTATAGGACTTCATCAGTACAATAACATCGAGCGATGTATCAGATATTATAAGCTTTCTTGCCTTCTAATATCAGTATCGGCATCGGTCAATCCCATATGGTTCAGGCCCTAGTTTCAACAGTACATGACAAAGTGAATTAGGCAAGATGGTCTCCAATCAAAGGACCAGCGTTCAAGACCACATCAAGGTCGACATTTTCACCTGAGTAATCTGAATGACCGTCTGGAAATTTTCCAGCTGTTTTTATGGAGCAATAATATAGCCTTTAACCTCAAATCAATCCAAACCCTAACTAAGTGTTTTTTTGTGCCTAAACCACCAAAAGGTAAAGTTTCAAAAGCAATACAGCTTTTTCCCTACTAATTCTCAGCTTTTAAATTCCCTTCTGTATTGATTGGTTGTTTGTTCTAGCTTCAAATTCTGAAGTCCAGTTGCTGATTGATGATTATGTAGGCCAACAAGCACGAGGCCACATGGACACACTTCAGTGCGCGCACTACCACACACACACACACACACACAGGAAACAAACAAAGCCAAAGAGACGATCAGAACTTTGTTTGGGAACTTAGGAGTTTTATACAACCAGTTTGACCCAGAGAGGCTGACCGGATGCAGAGAGCCGGGAGTTTGGTGTTTCTGCTGGTCCTGGGGTCGACCTCGACCCTGCAGCCCCCAGAGCTACATGTTTTTACACAGCCGAACTTTGATTTGGGCAGGGTGAGTTGCTTCAATACAGCTTTTGCTATTTTATTCATTTTAAATTCCTGTTGTGACATTTTTCCCTCTGGCTCTCCATCTTTGAGCCATGTGTGAAATAAAGTATTCTTGATGAGGGGAAATTCTTTAGGGCTTTCTTCTTTTTTAATGGCTTATTTTTAATAAATCAAATCATTGCTCATAGCCAGTCAAAATAATGACTGTGAATAATGACAAAATAATGACTTTTTCTTGCCCCGTGAGCCCCTTGATAACCACTCAGCTCATTCAATTATGGAAATTATCACTAATACTACAGTTATTGTGGTACTGTAACAACCCTTAAAAATATGCAAATGCTCTACTGCACTGTTAATATTTTTGTGTGCTTTGTAGTTCATGGGGAGGTGGTACGAGGTGGCAGTGGTCTCCACTTGTCCTCACTACATGCAGCGCAAAAGGGGAAACCCCGTCATTGTTGCACTGGAGCTGCAATGGGTGGACTCTGAGGACAACTTCTCAATGACATCAACTGTTTTCAGGTCAGACTTGCATATGATATGCATTTCAGTAGACACACAGTTTGAAGTATCCAGTGTAGTCAGTGCTGTGTTTGCATCGTGTGTGTGCCTGCACATAGGAATGGCACTTGCAAGCAGATGTCTACAAACTATGGCTTGACCAACACACCAGGACAATTCTTCCACCATGTTGCAAGTATGTTTCTCCATCTTCCTTCCTCTCATTCAGCAGGGGATTCATACATCTACCACTCACGTGTTTTTAAAAACTGTGAACACCCTCTTTCTGCAGGGTTCGGAGCAGATGTTGATTCCTTCGTGGTTCATACCAACTATGATGAGTATGCTGTAATGCTTCAACTGAGCACAGAGAAGCCATCAGGAAATAAAACCACCATACTGAAGCTTTATAGTGGGTGACAATTTCTGAATGCATGTTAATTCAATGTGCATTTTGTATGACTGTTTGTATAATGTGTTGCTTCTCATTCAATATATGGATCAGTCAGTGAGATGGTAGTCCTATTTTCCTCAGGTCGCACAATGAACGTGACGACTGCTGTGCTGGATGACTTCAAAACACTCGTCAGACAACATGGAGTCAGTGACGACACCATCATCATGAATCAAAACAGAGGTAAACATTAGATACTTACAAAAATAAAGCACAGGTATCATAATAAGGCCTGATCCCATATGTTAATTTAACCCTTTCCCCTCATTTTTTACCCATTTCCTCTCTGAAAAGAGTTATCATACGACAGGTGCTGATTAAAAAGAAAGGGGGGAGAAAGAGAGAAACGGTACATAGTAGAAAATTTGTGGGTTTATTTTGTTGCTTGTGAAGCCATGTTTTCTGTTCGCAAGGTATTTTGGGAAATTTCTCATAAAAGTGCTCGGAGTGGAACTTAAATTTTCTTGAAACTCTGAAAATAGAAAGTAACTGTCCATCTCCCTGTCCTCCCAGGAGAGTGTGTCCAGGGGGAGCAGGTGACAAAGCCTCAGGTACGAACTTCACGCTATGATGTGCAAAAATTCTATTTGCGCACTGAAACCACAGATCTGTCACCGTCTGACAGTCGTTCAGCAACCTGATGTGTGAACCTTGTGTCTGTCCTTCAGAATTTGATTCTCGAGAGGCTGAAAAGGAACTTGGCATCACCTGTGGTTCCTGCACAAAAGTAGGACGCTGGTAATATTTGATCAGGTGAGAGGACAAGCGACTCATCGTTTCAAGGTCCCATTACATAAACAGTGATCAATGTTTAATTTGCTTTTTTCTTTTTTTCTTATTTTCTCCTTCTTTAAAAAAAAAGTTGATTAAAATAACCTCCAATCTTTATACACTTACTCAAGTTCACAGATCACATATTAGGGTCGTGCAGAATTGAATTTTTACCCACACATAATTACTGTTTCTGGCAATTTATTCTACTTTTTGGGGTATTTTTTGCCTTTATTAGACAGCAGAGAGATGACAGGAAATCAGTGCAGGGAAACGTGGGATGTCGTGCGGACACAAATGTGATGTTGCGCTTCATGGCGCTTAATAGACCGTCTGGACCCATCTAACAAAATTCATTTTCATCCCACAACCCTCTTTTTTATTTATTTGAGATCCTCACACATTTTTGAAAGCATACAATTCTGTGCATGTAAATATCCATAACGCAGACACATAACTATATTTTTATAATACAGTCTAGTACAATCTCTCATGTTATAACAGACTGTAGCCAGTCTGAGCATACTGATAAATGTTTGTTTCTTGTTACAGGGTCAAAGATCATCTTGAATAACTGAGGAGGAAGATCATCACTCAGTCAACAAACTTTTACTATTTACAACATTTATGCACTGAGCGTGAAAAACGTTTTTCTCAGTGGGTAAAACTGACTACCTCTGGGTACAGCAAATACTGAATACTATATGTAAGCGATGTATCTCCCACTTTTATTATGGTATTTGAAAGGCTTGGAATGTCAAATGTGAAACGACTAGTATTTTGTGTAACGATTTTCAAATAAAGTGATTCGGTGTGTTTCTGAGTGTGTTTGACCTTCAGAGCGCTCAAGTAAAACTCAAGTGTTGAAATACTGCTGACACATTTTTCCGAGTCATTTTTCAAACACAAACGTGAAAAACAAACTAAAGACAATAAAACACATAAAGGAAGAATCGTGCAAAAATGTCCTGATAAGATGACTTCATAAAAATCTTTATCTACCAGCACACCAGTATGGAATCTATTACTTTTACAGTTCCCACTTATAAAAGTCCTTGGAAGAAATGGCATGAAAAGTTGTTATATGTACCGCAGTGTTATTTCAATGCTAATAGGCTTTCTGTCAGTTTTGTGCCTCTAGAGGTTAAAATAATGTGTCCGTTCAAAATGAACATAAAAAATCTCTTTCATGCAAGAGGCAATGCCAGCACTGCAAAATCAGAAACAGTTCGTAGTTGAGAGGATTGCTGTTATTTCCTAAGATCCACAGAACTTCAAAAACTGTACATGCAAATACCATTTAACAGACCATAGAGGATAACAGATCATGTTACTAGTCATTAGTCTCTCGGATCAAGTCAACTATTGATTTGTAGATGTTGCCAAAACTCTGATGTCCACTGTTTAAGTGGTCATCTGCCAAAATGAGAGACAGAGAAGAAGAACTTTGCTCTTTGACTTGTTTGTTTTTTACTCGGTTGCGGGAGTGAGTGCATGCACTGCACACAAAACACAGGTCAATGCCCTGTCCCCGTCGGAAGAGCTGAGTGGGAGTGTCAGACAAAGAAGTGGCTCTTTTTTGGGTTCCGCGTCTGACTTCAGAGACGCTTTGCCAGACAGGCTGACAAGATGCCGAAAGCAATGATTCTCGTGTCCTTGCTGGTCCTGGGGTGGACCTGGACCCTCCAGGGGCTCCCTGTGCTCCAGGAACCTCTTTACCCCACGCAGGAGAACTTCGATCAGACCCTGGTGAGTGACAGAGTCCGGAGTCTTGCATGTTAATTTTACTTGTTTGTATAATACACATCATACAGAGACACATTCTCTTAAAAAGGTTAAAAGGGAATCATGCAGAATGCACTTTTGTGCTTCATTTGTTCTTTTTTTTCTCTTCTTCTCTGTCTTTTTTTCTGTTAATACCTGTAGTTTAATATTTTGGGAATAAATTGTTTAACCCTGCAGACAGTGCAAATTTTTATGTATTAATAATCTCAAAATGCATTTCCTAAATAGAAGTTAAAAACCTCTCATGATCTTTATGCATTAAATATCGAAAGAGTTAAATCAAAGACAAGAAATTTTCATTGTGGGTTGTTTTTGGTGGAGCTGTTGGACAAAAGCAGTTCTGTTTCCTGGAATGTAGAAGTTTCTCTGGAGCTTTAAATGTAATAAGATTTTTTTTTTTTTTAAATCACCATGAAAACAGTTTTTTAAAACCTATTTATCATTTGTTGTACTGAATCATATATATGTCAGTCTTAGCAATTTTTTTTAAGTATTCCGAATCATCCTTATTTATTTATTTATTTTTTTTTTAAAAAGCACTTTATAAATGTTTCAATAAAGTGGGATTTACATAATTTTTTCTAAGTGTTTGATGTTGTGGACAGAGCAAACAGGAACAATTTCTATTAGCGATTTTATGTGCATTATCTTAGTAAAACAGGCACTTCGCTCTTTCTGACAGTTTTTGGGGACCTGGTATGATGTCGCTGTGGCATCTACATGTCCCCATATGCAAAGTCACAGGAGAGATGCAGCTATTGGTAAACTGGTTCTGCAGAGCAGCACCACTGAAGGCAAACTCAAGGCAATTCGAACTGCCTCCAGGTTTGTAAGAAGCCCGTGCATTATACTTTACACATACTTAAAACAAACACAGTAATATACAAAAAAGTATCAAAACGCATGTTTTTGGACGTTGAAAATACATTTTTTAGGGATTTCAAACAAATAACAAAAGATAAGTATTTTAATGCAACTTTTTCATCATATGCAGTATCTGAAAAAAACAATTAACATCAATTATTAGTTAAGAAACATATACTATGTAAATCACAATGCAAAAACAAAGGCCTAGACTGACAGTTTTTTGGACATTTCAGAGTAATATCCAAAGCGTGAAATCTTTTGTTCAAGTTCTGCACCTGAGAACAAAACTAAAGTCTTTGTGATTCACTTGAGCAGTTTCATTTTATGCCACTTTACGCTTCTTCTCTGCTATATTTCAGGGGCTAATAATGTGCTATCCACTCCGCTTCCTTAGCTTGGCGGCTTTAGTAACTAGTTATTTTGTAGATTTAAATTATCAATACAAAAAAATTCAACTGATAAATTGTGAAGAATAATTGTTCAGATTCAGGCAATCTAAAATATATGACGTCATTAAAATGAGGCCCACTTTACAGACTGCAACATTAGTGATACACACTTATGCACTTGAAAAACGAATTATATTTTGATGTTAGACATTATTATGAAATAGGCCTTTCTGATAAATGACTGCTGTAATAACAGTTTTGGAACTTTGAGCATATCTTGGAATGTAATACTCATATTTTCATTAGTGTTTAACCACCTAAAAACAGATTCAGTGTGTTTACATTAACTGAAAATGAGTGTTTTACATTCAGTTGCCCAGAATGAACAAACCAGACGTTTTTTCGTATGAGGGTGCTTTGCATTCTTTGTGAGTTTCTCTGCCATTGTACAACCTCCTCCACGTTTTAAGGGGGAGGATGACTGGAAAGTGACAGTGTTTTATAGTGAAACAAATTTATACATCTTAGTCAGATGCTGGCTACATTAAATACGAACACAGATATGAACAGTCACACATTGTTTTGTGTATTTTTTGTGTGTACATGCAGACATGGAACATGTAGGGAGATGTCTGGTGACTATGAGTTAACCAACACACCAGGACGATTCTTCTACCACATTGCAAGTGGGTCAATCTCTCTGTTTTTGAGTCCCTGTGTATGACTTATTGTGCAAATCTCTTTTAATGTTGCCCATACAGGTTTTTTTCAAGGTATTTTTTCTCCTCTCTGTGCTTACAACAGGTTGGGGGGCAGACGTGGACGCCTACGTGGTTCACACTAACTACATTGAGTATGCAATAGTGATAATGAACAAACAGAAGTCATCAGGAGATAAGAGCACCTCTGTTAAGCTTTACAGTGAGTGGACACTGTAAAAATGCAGTGGAGTATTTCATCTTATCCTATCTGTCTGTCTGTCTGTCTGTGTAGTAAGTGCCAGTTTTGACAAAAGTGAAAAAGTGATAATGAATTGAATCTAAACGCATCCTTGCACAGCAAATCATTTACACCATATTTAAGTTGTATTTTGCATCGGCTTCATCTTGACGATTTTGTCTTTCTTAGGTCGAACTAAGACAGTGAGAGACACGGTGCTGGACGACTTCAAAACACTGGTCAGACAACAGGGAATGAGTGAGGACACCATTATCATTAAGCAGGACAAAGGTACAACACAAACACACTGATTATTATTCATACTAGG
>JAQFJB010000011.1:9514114-9529681 GCA_029874875.1 Naso minor | reverse complement strand
ATCAAATTGAAGCATTTTACATTTTTATTGCTTCAATATTCATGATTAAGTACAGCCGAACTCAGCAATCTGAGTTTTTCTCAGACATCTCTGTCCTTCTCATTCTTCCCTTCTGTCTATTTATAGCCTATAATTTGTCATCCATCACTCAGGACTTCTCACAGTGTTGCACATTTTTGCTTTTCTGACTCATTCACCTGCACTCCCACTTTTATTTGTCACTTTGTCTACACACCACGGATTCCCACTTTCTCACCCACGATGTGCTTCTTCCCTTCCTGTCCTCTGCTCCTTCCCTCCATCAGAGGAGTCAGACTACCACACTGACTTTGAAGAGGAGGCATTGGAGAGTGCTCTGTCTGACATGGAGCTTTACAATCGCTACGGAGAGCACACTGAAGGGGAGGAGACTGGTGACACGGTGCGAACCACTGGTTACAAGGCTGGACACTAACTTTCTGCTGTTAAGGGCAACACTTCAGTATTTGTTGCATTTTCATCAAATCTGAAACAAGCATTTTAAGCTTTAGTGTATAAATGCATTTGATACTTTCAATCTACACTCTTCACAACTCATCTTCACATTTTTATTTTAAATCTAGACTTGGGGAAAGTCAAATGTGTCTTGTTGGCCATGGTACAAAAGGTTAGAGTTCATCCTGGAGTCAGGCCAATTCACACTTTGAAAGGGATCAATAATTTATTAAAATATGTTCTAAAATTAATAGGTAGGCACTGCAGAGTGACCTAATTAAGCTAAAATTATAATGTTTTAGTGTTGGTTAAAAATGAGGCCTGAGAAAGTTATGACTTTGAGTCAGAAATAAGGAATTTTCTGTGTTAGATCAAGACTGGAATAAGTTACCCAAATTAGTCAGAAAAAGGGTTTTGCTGGCATGACAAGTTGTATTGTCTGTCTAACAAAGGAATGCAAATATCTGAGAATAAAAAAATAAAGCCTACAAAACTAAACTTTCTCAAAGAGAAAAAGATTTAGGTGACATCCACATTGCTGCGTCTTAAATCAGAGACTCTCCTCGTCCATATGCGCAGTGTGAGCTCCGTGACGTCACACAGCACCTGTTCTTTCAAAGAATGTTTCCTCTTTCTGCTGTCTAGTCTGTGGAATTAGCAAAGTGGTTGTTTTACTTCGATGTGTTTGCAGTCAATAACTCTCAGGCATTGTGACATAACTCACCAATGATATACTCCATCACTTCGGGCTCTGTATGCTGTGTTTTGATTTAATGTTAATCTGGCTCCAGGAAGATGATGACGTAAATAGCTTGTCAGGATAATTCAAACGCATTGGTGATTTTCTGGAGTCTTACCTCGTTACTTAAGTAACTTTAATACAGTGTGCAGGTCACCTTGTGAAAACATCCCGTATTGTTGTTGTTCCCTCCACATGTGGACACACTTTTTCATTCAGGTCGATCTGGACCGACGTGAAAGTTTTCTCGCCATTCCTCTGAAACCACAAAAAGTTTTAAGTTTTATTAATCAGTGTAGGGCTGATAGCACTGCTGAACACAGGAACTGTCACGGTTTGCTGAATAATATCTTTCGCCCTGCACATATAAGCAGAAGTAGTGTGGTGATAAAATGCAGAATTTAACTGCATGGCAACTGCTGGCAGAGACAACAAGGTCAGCAATGCCTGTAATTTGTTATCCATGTCGAAATAAGGCTCACAGATACATACATGTGTGAGACACGCAGTTTTATTTTCCTCCAGAAAATAGTCACATGACATTGGTGTGACCAATTACAAAGGGTGTCAGTGCCAATGTTTCCTAATACCTCCATCTGTGCCTGACCACAATGAGACGCCAAGAAAGAGTCTTCAAAATAACACGGGGACTCAATCATCTCTAAATTGGTCCATCTTTCAGCTGCTAAGACGCCGAGATAGTGAGGTTACAAGGCTCAAACGTAGCAGTATTGCTGCGTCTTTAATTTAAGACACAGCAATGTGGATGTAGTCTTAGGCTAGAAAGACTTAATAACAAGACAAAGTCTGATTGATTAATATAATGATCAGCTGTCAAAAGATGCTCAGAGGTCAAGTAGCACAAGTCACCGGTTTTGTCTCTCAGACTGACTCAAGAAAGTGTGTTAGCTGTGCTGAGCTCGAGCTTCTCTAAAAATAACAGAAAGGAAACAAAATTAAATTACTAATAGAATGCAGATGCATTGGACAGGGACTACGCATTTAATTACTCATGTTACTTCATTCAGGAGGAATCAATCATGCATTTCTCACAACTTTTTCTTTATGGTCTGATGGGTCAAATATTAATTTAATGAAATGTATTGTGCACTTCTCGTCTGTTCACTGATAAACAACCGCTCTTCTCATTCTCAGGATGAAGAGCTGGAGGGGAGACCAACACGCCACATTAGCTCACCCACCAGCAGCCACCCTCAGTCCCCCGCCGTCTCCAACAGTTCATTGGACGCACCGTCAAACCAGGAAGTCCTTTCCAAACAGTCCATTGAGTGAAGACAGGTGTAATGAACTCTGCCCTGAACAGGTCATCATATTAAACCTGCCCATCTTTGCCACATTTTGCCCTCCAGTCTGTGCCTCATGATGCAAACCTGTTGCCTACCCACGAGACTGTCAGTATGACAGCGATTTCCCTCACTAACAACAATTACAGGCAGCTCGTATCACATTGACTCAGCTGCAAATCCTACGTGTTGCTGTTACACAAGAGCAACTGTAAGTCTAATCATTTCTCATATTGAGACAGACAAGATTACTTCTTGTAGCTTCACATGAATCACACCAGTCAAGGGGAAGACAGACAGCAGGAGAGATGAGGAGATACTATTTCCATGAAATATTTATAACATGAAACAGCTGAAATCCATGCTATATTGGTTCATTACACTTAGAAGGTCTAAAGAGTTAACTGTCTGTTGACCAAAGTTACAATTCTCTGATATCTAAACATGCAGATAGTTTTGATATGATTTGCCTGTTTTGACATCTCTGAGATTTCTGCATGAAAAGACAACATGAACAGACCTCAGCACGTCTAAAGGTGTTTAAAGGGATGAGAAAGAAAAGAAAAGTAGCACAGAATTCGGTTAATTTTTCAGACCGAGATTTGCTCTTTATTCAAATTCAGCCGTAGACAACCACAGCTCCAGACTAATGCTTTCCACCATCGTCCTAGAATCTCCCAAAGACCGACTGTAAACTGACCCAGGTAAATGTAAAGCTGTCCCCACATCAAAATGTTACTTTTTTATTTTATTATTATCTACAGTTACTAACGTCTGTGACTGCAAACTTTAAGTTCTGTTACCTCCAAACTTTAATGAAATAGTTTAATAATGTCGCACAAAACTGCAGTTCACTGTGTAACGCTCCATGTTCATCTGATGGGAATCTCTCGGTCCTGCTGTGTGTGAGGCTGTTCAGCTTTATTTGCTCCGTCAGCTCAGCTGTTAGCTCTGTTAGCTCTATTAGCCCCTTTGGCAGAACAAACCACAGGACTGCGCTGCACACAGACTGCTAAAAGCTCACAGATAACTAACTCTTGCATTTTCATTATTGAAAAAAAAAAAAAAGTGTTCCCTGTTTTTTTCCAACTGTAGATTGTGGGGATGCCAACCAATGATAGTAACTATATTAACAGCATGAGAAGGTATTCTGTTTTAGTCAGTCCTCTGTTCAATTCGTCAAATACTCGGGGATGTTTGTTTGTTCCAACCCCCCCGCCCCAAACTTTGGAGAACGGGGCGATTGTTAGTATTAGCACCTCCTCAGTTTGCTGATAGTTCTGATAGTTCTTCAAATGAAACCCTCTTTGCTTCACCCAGTGTTTCCAATGGAAAAAAAAGAGTCGATTTTTTTGTTTTGTTTGAGTTTTGTGAGTACAATGACCAAAATCCAGTTTAGCTTCTTTCATTTGGAACTACAGAAATCTCAAAAATGTTTTGGATTCATGGGCAAATACATGCCAAACTATTTACATGGATAGATACCAGCAGGGGCAAGTAAGACAAATCCACTGAGCAGCCACTTTAACAGGGGCGCCTGTACAATCTAATGCAGTCCTGTCTGAACAGCTACCTGTAAGAAGTTCATAATGTCTGTTTTATTGTGACGTTGTCAGAAAAAAGTGTAAGTTCAGTTATATTTTTATTACTCAGGCTATAGCTTAAGGTGGCGTGGTTGTGCTGAACTACAGCATACTGACTAGAGTTTCTAATCCTGTGTCCTCCCTAATTACATACATTAGGGGGCAGATCATTAGAAATGGCTCATACTGTAATTCAGTCCAACAAAAAACCATCACTAACTATGACCTCAATGCTAAAAATGAGTGAGGTAACACCTGTGTGACTGTGTCAAAGTAGTAAACTGAATAAAGGCATTTTAAAAGTTACTCAATGACAGATTAGCTTCATCGACTTTCATTGCATTGTACAGGTGTAACTGATAAAGTGGGTGTTAAGTAATTTGTTGCTGAGCTCATTACTGCAACCAGTAACTCATTTTTTTCAATTTATATGTGGCCACTGATTATGTATTGATAGAAAAAAACAGAAAAATCGTCCATGACATTCTGCAAAGGCCTATTAGGGCCACTGTAGCATTAAAAACAAAAAAGAAGACGAGCTAGAAGGGAGGGTAAATTTTTAAAAAAAATTTTAAGATTTAATTTATGAGAAAAAAACTCTGATATTCTGACATTATAAAGTCACAGATTTGTGTGTTCCAAACTCACAAATTTGTGAGTTTAAAACTAGAAAATTTTGAGTTTAAAGCTCAAAAATTTACCCCCAACTCCTACCAGCTCATCGTTTTTTTTTCCCCCTGTAATGGCCCTAATACGCCGTTGTAACATTCTCTAGGTGAGTGAAATAAAGCTATAAAGGCGTTGCTCTTTGGTCAAAAAATGAAAGTAATCAAAAAGGCAAAACTGAGCCACTCTTCTTTTGATATGAAAAGCTTTAATATAATGGCTAATTCATGGTGGAACTGATAAAATCGAAGCAACATGTTTCAGGCACACACGACCTTCAATGAGGCATGACAATAAAAGATGAAAGAACGAGTGATGTTAACCTCCTTTATTGTCATGCCCTGACGAAGGTCGTGTGTGGTGTTGGCTTTACTTTATCGGTTCCACCGTGAGCTAGCCGTTATATTACAGCATTTAAAATCATACGAAAAGTGCCTCTGTTTTGTCTTTTTGAAGAAATCAGACCTTATCCTTGAATGTTATGTACACTCAGTCCATGTAATGATCCTCACCAACACAAGACTAATTTCAAACCAGAAAGAGAGCAAAAAAAAAAAAAAAAGCGGCACACTCCATGTCCGTGGCTGTCAGCACAGTTTTGTCGTATCCAGTGTGCCAGGGACATGGAGGGAAGTAATGACTGCAATCCACTTCAAAGCGCTAGTTTCCCTCTCAGCTGCCGAGACAGCCTCCCCCTCATCTGTTTTCTGGCTGGAATCTATCAGACGCAGACCGAGCAGCAGACAGTGTGCATCTGTTGAGTGAACTCGGAGGCTCCGCTCGTCTCCGTACAGTTCACGCACAGGGGATGTTTGCAGCAGGAAGCAGTTCTTCACACCAACACAAATGATCTGGCCTGCCAAGGTGTGATTTTGTAGCCTGCTGATAGGAAAATCAGATGTTTATTGCACAACGTTCATACAGTATAATTAAACAGGTGCATATATTTTCATACATTTAAGCCAAAAATGTATACAGCTTAAATTTTACTCACAGGTCACAACAGCTGGACAATCATTCCAGACATGCAATGCAATGCAATGCACTATTGAACTCACCAATAATTATATAGCCTTGTCTAACATACCTCTCTATATGACCATTTTTGTAGAATAAACTTGCGCTTCATTAATTAGCTACAACTAATGAAAATTTCCATCATTAATTAGTGAGATTGTTACCACGGAAGTCGAGAGCGGCCATGGTCGCTACTATATTTTTTCATTCTGTTATCTTGAGATCACGAAAAAATAATTTTGTTATTGCGGAATAATGGCTCGTTTTCCTGTGATAAGTTAAAAAAGCTGTTGTTTCCTCTTTTCTAATAATTTTTATCAGAGATGTAAGTAGGCTTTCTGAAAATGTCACATAACAGAGTATCTATTGATTAACACATCAGACTTTACTTCAGTCAGGTCTAACACAGGCAGAAACTGCGCTGTGTCTTTCTGTTAGAGAAAACATTCAGATCAGCACTCGTCGTTTAAGGAGCAGACGAGCCCGACTGAAGCTTTACAGACGATCGCACTTCAGTGATGTTGCTGGCAGTGATCTTGACGGGCCAAATCTGTGTGATCATGAACCACACACTCACTTTCGATCACTTGATGAAAGCCCACCTGATAAATTATCCTGTTGTCACAGGAAAACGAGCCGTTATCCCGTGATAACAAAATGATTTTTTTGTGATCTCAAGATAACAGAATGAAAAAAAGACAATAGTGAACATGGCCACTCTCTGCTTCCATAGATTATATATATTGTTTAATTTTTTTTTTTAATTTTTGCAATTAACAGATGAATCTTTTGGTCTGTTTGAAGTCAGAAAACAATAAGAATGCAGATGAACATTTCAAGATAATGTCATTCACTTAACACTTAAAACCCCAGAGATATTCTTCTCCAGAAAAAGCAACAAATCCTCCCATGTGAGAAGCTAGAAACTATCAAATGTTTGATATTTTTACGTGATGAGTGGCTAAACACAATTGATTTTCAAAGTAGTTTTCTGTAATCGAGTAATTGTTTCAGCCCTAATTGCAATCACCAGAGAACTAATTATACTAATAACAAACTTATTTGATCTATTAGATTTTTTCAATTTCAGAATTGTGACCAAGCTGTCACTGAGTGCGACGTTTTTTAGTTGTTACTATATGGTCAGCATTAAAATACTAATCACGCATAAACTCATACCAAGTTTTTGTTACAGTATCAATGCAACTTTTTATGACTGTGTTTTTGTTTCCAGTTGATAAAGCACCTCGTAAGCCTCGCTGTTTGAAGCTGTGATCTCAGCCAGCAGCCTTACATGTGTAGACAGGAAGTGGAACTCTGTGATGAGCACTTTGTGGATCGTGTGTGGTGTTTGTTGGTTAAATGGAGTCTGGACACAGAATATGTGAGTAGGATAGAGATGGGAAAGGGTTTGCTGTTTGTCAGTGTGCTAGTGCTGTTTGCTATGTTGTTGTTTTTTTCTTGTTGTAATTTTGGGTGATTTCCAAAAAACAAGCACAATGAATTGATGTTGTTTGGCTGAATGAATGAATCTACTTTATTAAATGGGGCACAGTAATGAATGAAATGTGATGTAATGTGTGGAACTTTGCCATAACGTTAGTCTAACAAAGCCTTACATGACCCATTTAAAAAAAAACAACAACCACTTGTGCCCTCATTTGGTTTGCATTTTGATGATGACAATACAATGATGAAGTTTACCAGTAAGCCTGTACTGTATGACATTAGTTACTTCTCTATATTTATGTAATGTTGTTTTTGATAATCAACCGTTACTAATAAACCACTTTTTTCAATTAGCAATCTAGCTTTGTACTTTTCATTTGGGCCTGCAATGCCTTTGATGACTTTGCTAACTGTTATTATTATTTCACAGAGTTTGGTCTAAATAATTAATAGGGAAAAAACACATGAAGTCTCCAGAGTTGAAGTTGTCTTCAAACTGCTTGTTTTGTTATTAAACCAATGGTCCAAAACAAGCAGACTTGAGACAATTGCACAACAAATTAAAGGTTGAAAGTTAAATCATTTGTCAAACTTTGCTGCTGAGTAATTTGTTGATCAAACAATTGATAAATTGAAACAATTTTGTTGTTAAATTATATAACTCACAATTTTAAGAGCCATTGATATCATCAATAATAGCCATGATATAATAATAGCATACCATGATGGTAGCAATGATAACCTTCAATAATTATACAGCACTATGGGCGCATTATAAGGCATTATAAGTATGTTCATAATGCATTATAGATGGCAGCCTGTAGGATAGACAGAATACTAGAAACATCTGAAAGTAAAATGGTTCACAAAGTAGAATCAGCAAATTTCATTCAAAACCAATATACCTTAATGAAGGTTTTTTTTTTCTTTTTTTAAAAACAGGGATTTGTTTAAGCCTGACACAAAAAGTTGACAGCACAAACCACTGATCCTCTAAAGGAAGATTCTGTTTTTGCTTGGCCGTCTCTGCAGGGAAAAGGTGCTTCAAAAACCTTTACAGCTGGTAAAAATTCAGTGTAGTTAAAAAAACCAAAGCAGAGAGAAGACTCACTGACCCTAAGGTACTTCCACTTGATTATTTAAGAATCAAGCCACCCAGCGCCACTTCTTTATTAGTTTATATTTTATTTAATTTTGTAACAAAGCCTTATTTACTCAGGTGTCATTAAGGCATGAGCTCATTTGGAGCCGCTGCAGGCAGCAGCACGGAGCAGATTTATGTGTTCTGCTTTCAACTGAAGTCAGACTTCCCTCTGAGTTTGTCGTCACTGCTGAGAAGCGTTGCTCCTCTTTCATGGCTCTTTAAAGTAAGTGGCTGATTTATCAATTGTTTGATCAACAAATTACTCAGCAGCAAAGTTTGACAAATGATTTATCTTTCAACCCTTAATTCGTTGTGCAATGGTTTCAAAAGTGCGTACGTGACACTTAATGGAATGAAGCCGACGGTGGTCACACCTGTGTTGGTTCTCCAAGATGTCTGCTGTGAAACCCATCAATAATTATACAGCACTTTGAGCGCATTATAATACCATATAAGTATGTTCATAATGCATTATAAATGTATGCTTCAGTGTTGGTACCAGCCTAAAAAATCCCGTATCAGTTGGGCCCTATGAAGTATTGCCGATTTCATAATAACCACTCTCTGTCACGTGTGAATTCAGCATCTCACTTCTTCGACATGCTGTAAGAAGGAGGCACCTTTCCTAGTGTTACCCTCATGTCCTTGTGGACCTCCTTGGGCGAGTCCTTGAGGCAGAGGAAGTAGATTGCGGCACAGTATTGTCTATTTTCTCAGACAGTGCTGACATGCCATTTTCAGTTACCTGCAACAGAAATACCTCAAAAGGAATTAACTTCAGACCCTCTGACTTTTCCATGTTGCTGTACAAAAGAAACGCTCGGTATTGCATTATCATAGAAGACTGATGGATGCAGCCAATCAGAATAAGGGTGAGTGAAGTTTTTTTTTTTTTCATTGACATCAGAAACCATGTTTGTTATGTTGAGCTCAAAGTAGAATGCTAAAGAAAACAGAGATTATCATAAATGCTGTCACACCTGTTGTCTTGTTTACTGCACAAACAGACCAACACACACACACGGATGAATCTCACATACCAGTGGATGATTAATCTCACCCTATTGATGTGTCCTTTAATGAGCTTTTTCAATCTCACGCCCTCCCTGGGGAACGCAGACTTGCATCAGCTAATTAATGAGTACACGGGGGGAATTTAGGTCACAAGAATGGCCGGGAGGAGAGAGCGAGAGGAGAGTAAGTGGCACCCGCCTCGATCGATACATCACAGGGAGGAAAATGGAGGGCCAAAAAATAGGGTGAATGGGTACAGACTTCCAGGATATTAGAGTCTTTTCACTGAAAGACAAGGTTGACAGTGAACAGTGGTGCCACAGTGCTGGTGTGTTGGCAGAAAATGACCCCACTCAGGACTGAATGACTGTGACGGGCAGCGAGAGATTTGGAGAACCATTTATGGGAGAATGAGGCAGAGGAAGAGTGAGACAAGGGGAAGTTTCTGACCTTGCACAGATGGACAGGTTGATTTATGGAAGGTCAGATGTAACGGCCCAGAGCCACATACATACATACATAACACATATATCTCTCTTTCCATCCATATTGTGCCACTCTCCTTTCATCCTCCTTTTCATTTCAGTGCCTCTCATTCTTCTTCTTCTACCTGCAGGCTTTTAGAAAATGGGGACAAAGAGGACTTAAACAGGTAAGTGGGTCACACTTTATGTTGCTGTAGTGAAAGCACCTCTGTGACGTATGAATACAAAAATAGTGTCAACACACAGAAAAGTCCTTGTATAACACTTGCAGTATTGTAACTGGAAAGGAAAATTCCTGAAAACCTTTTAAAGTCATTACATGAAAGTAATGAAACAATATGTAATATTGGATGAAATTCATTGTCCTACAGTTTGCCAATTTACAGATAATTTTATAACAATTTTAACAATTTTTAAAATCAATTTTAAGAATAAAAAAATAAGGATAAAATATTGTTTTTATATTTCTCTAAAAACAGTCATGTTCATGATCACCAGTGGGATGACTGACATTTTCTCTCCCACCACTATGAGGTTTACGTTTTTTAATTTTCAATCTTTTTTTTAAATTTTTTTAAATTTAATTTTCTGTACTCACAAAAAGAAAATAAATTCCTTATTCATCTACAAGTAATCATTAAGGGCACAAATATTTTTTGCAGCAGTTTGGCAACTATTATGTGCATATATAAGATTAAAAAAAACAAATAAACAACACAGCTTCTTGATGAATATGTCAGTATTTTGACCAAAAATGGAACTGACCTGGTTGATATGTTTACATTTCTAGTTTTCATCATAGAGGAATTTGAAGGGAGGAATAAGATTCTCTGAGACAGATGCAGTTCTTTTCTCTTGGATGTCGGTTCAGGTTGGACAACACTTCAGTGGGATTCTCTGCTAAAGTAAAAGTAAATCATTTCTGACTCATTGTGAGTTGAGGACTCACAGCAGAAATCGTTCTGCTGCAGTCACTTCTCTTCACCTCCCTCGAGTACAGAGCTCTGTCAGCCTGCAGCTACCACTTGTGTAAACCTTGTCTCTCAATAGGACTCTGCCATCCATAACACAGGACATGCGTTTTGTTCAAGACAGCCCATCCCAGCACGCTGTCCTCTTAGTGAAACGCTCTTGACAGATGTGATTCTCCTAACTGCAGCACTGAGTCCTGTTGAGGTAAAATTGTGTCCACAACTGTTTGAGTAGTGTTTTATGGTCCACATTCAGTGTTAAATATGTGTTTGATGCTCCTGTTTGCCGTTTAGGCCAGGTTTATATATATATACATATATATATTACATAACAAAAAAGCTAGTTTGTTTTACATACAATAGATACAGTAGATAGATAGATAGAGAGATAGATATTTTTTAATGTGCCACTCCTCAAGACACACATAATAATAATAATACAAGGCACATCATTTATCATTTATCATAAAACATACAGTCATAATACAATATATGATATAAATAAGACTGTAAACCCATTTGCCAGGAAACTAAGAACGACAAATGCTTTGAGGATCACTCCCATGGAGTTGTGAGACACAAGCTTAAAATAAATAAATAAATAAATAAAAACCACCTTAGTGCTGTGTAGAGCAGTCGAATAAAATTTGACCAAAGATTTGTGTTTAATTAAAAGATATCTTTTTGCTAAAATAAAGTTGCTCCGAGAGCAAATTAAAATGTTGAAAGAGCTGTAGACACTGAAGCACTTTGTGTTTGTAACTATTTAATGAAAAAACTTTGCTGTGTTTGTATCAAAAAGTGAAGCGCCCTCATAGAAAATGTCTTTGTGTCCATTTCTCTTAATTCACCTTCCAGGTATTCTAACTTCACTTTGAAACACACACAGGTAAAGTTGTAAAGAAGAGGCCAAAGGGGACGGATCCAGATTTATCAGGTTAGAGAAAAACGAAATGTTACCGTACACATTTGATCAACATATGTACTATTAAGCTTTAAGTCAGCTTTGATTTAAACTCAAATGATTAATACGTTAGTCAATCAACAGAGAATGAATCAAAACAAATTAAATGATCGATTAGTCCATCCATCAGATTGTCCATCTACCAGGAACAACAGATGGAAATTAGCCCCTGGCTAGAATCTGGCTTGTTTACATCACTGTTCGTAATATTCATTAATCTTCACTGTCCCTCTCAAATAAATGAACAAATAAGTCAGGTACACCATTTATCAAAAATACCAAACATGTGACGATTATGGCTCGTGAAATTTGAGAATCTGCTTCCTCGCTGCATATTAAACCACTGTAAACTGAATTTCTTGACATTTTTATCCTTTGCAAGTGTTGGTTGGACAAAACGGACAAAAAGCACTTTGATGAGGTCATGCACCTTAATTTAGAAACTGGTGAAAGGGCATTCATCACTAATTCTAATATTTACAGATTAAATTATAATTCATATTGAAAATTAAAGTTAAAATTTACTCATAAATCATGATCTCCTCTTTCTCCCATCTTACCCATCTTTCTTCACCACAAACATTCAAATAAAACCAAAAGTTACACTATAAACTCTTTCTAAAAGAGTTGCAGTCCCAGAATAATCGCACACTTATTGTAAACTTCAGGTTTGGTTTTGTCTGTAAAGAATTCAATGCCACATATTGTAATAGGAGTTTTTCACAAAAACCTCATATTCAAGTTTCCATCTATCTCGGTGTGAGTCAGTTGATCACTGCTGCAGGCCAGTGCAGGATGGAGCGATAAGAGGAAAATGAGATTGTCTGGTCTACCAGTACAGACACTATCAACATGAGGCTGCTGCTTCCAGAGCTGTTTTTTAAAGCATTTTTTTTCTCAGACCAGCGAGGTGATGATTCATGTTTTAGTTTGCAGAGCACACATAACATGTCAGATTAAACGAGAGGCTTCGACATTTACAGCACACGTGATGTGAGACGTGTGTGATGTGAATACTTCACTGTGATAGAAAAGCCCTCTGCACACACCACATACAATCCAAACATGTCCAAGCATTTTGTTTAAGTGGTGTATTATACAGGAGAGCGCTGCTGTATTATACATCACTTAAACACTCTCACATTACTGAAAAAAGAGTTAAAACACTTACCTGATTTCCAATGACAAATGCTGAAATATGCGTGAAATTTGCAGCCCTTACAGCGTTGCTTTGTTGTGAGGAAAAGGATGAATTTCCAACCACGGAAACAGGACAAGAGGAGGTGGAAAAAACACAAAAACATCTGTCCATCATACAGGTTTCTGCACTGGTTGTCATCAAAGGGCAAAAGAGGGTGTTTCAGGGAGGAAGATCTTTTAACTTTGACCACGACCCGTGGCTTTGATATACAAAATTAAACAATGCCCATTAATACGTCACACAAAACAACAATTTTAGTGAAATCAGGTCATGTTTTATGGAGAGAAAGTCCCTCAGTTTTTGCTCTGATGTCCTCCGACTGCTCTGCCTCAACTCTGTGATTCACGGAGGTTCCTGAAAGCAACATGCAGGCTGCCTGCAGACCGAAGCTGCAGCTGCAGCAGCGGGTCATTGCTGGTGACAGCTCTGCTAAATAAAAGGCTGCAGACAGACAGAGCAGTCGTAGGACTTCAGAGGGAAAACCAGAGGACATTTTCTCTGTAAAATATGACCCAGTTTCACTAAAATTGCTGTTTTGCGGGACGTACTAACATGCATTTTTTAGTTTTGTTTTTCAAAGCCGACAAGGGAGAGGCTGGCTATGTTGAAGAAAGACAGGAAGTCACAGACATTGCAGCAAATTTGGTAAGTTTTTCAAAATAAAACACCTTATGCAGATCATTTTGTTTTACTAAATTACCTATGGCGAGCAATGACATATGCACGTGTCGACAACGTTTTTCTCGTGTGAGCCAGGGGGCAAGAATGAGGATGATGCTATGATGAAATTTTTGTACCAAACCATGATATCTAAACTGAGGTTTGAACCAAACTGTGACCTCTGTGTGCCGTTACACCCCACCAATGTTAAGATAAATGAATCACAGTTGTGTGTGTGCAAATGTCTGCTAACAATTAAGTAATAAATAATATGCAGCTCCATTTTCTTACAAAACAACTAGTACTAGACCATCAGTAGCCAAGGACAATCAGATCAAAACAAAGATCCATCCATGCATTTTTCTGGCACAATGCAGGATGAAATACTGGCACCTCTCCTGTAAGCAGTGATGGTCAAACACAATCCACAGAAAAGAACAAAGAAAACAACAACAACAACAACAAAACTATTATATTTTGAAGATGTAGAAGTGATGCTGAGCTGATCATTAACTTTTCATGTAGATGTACAATAGAAAAGAATAAAGACAGACATGTTGCCAGCTGAACATAAAATCATAACCTCAAGTGGCGTTTTATGTGGGAGACCCAGTAAGACTCAGAATATGGCAGATATTATGTGTGGGAGTGCAGTTTCTCTGTGCTGTGTACTGTGTAATACGCTAGCAGACACGCAGGCTCAAGGGTCAGGATGAAAACAAAGATGGAGTCACAGCTGCTGGTTGATCCAGCATAAGGTCTGGGCAGAGCTGCTTCCTCTTTCAGCTCTTTGCCGGGCTAATAATAGTCTGCTAACACTGCTGATTGGCAGTACGAGTCGAGAACACCTTGCTGTCTGAGCATGTCAGCGGTATTTGCAGTTGCTAAGAGCAGAATACCTTTTTTACCTGAATAGAAACGGGGTCATGGATTTGAAGGACTCCCACATACTTACTAGAGCCTGAAAAGAGTAAACATGGAGCGCAGTGACGTGAATAGGGTATTTTTACACCAGGCTTTCCATTCATGGTCAAAAACCTGATAAATTTTAAATGGTTTTGATTTTTAGTGTAGGAGCTCACAGCTGTTAAAGGCAAAAATGCACAAGTTTGAGGAAAACACATTACAAACCTTAATGTGATGCAATATTGTTTTTGCAGAAAATCTCTTCAACAGATTCCCAGGCCCATCACTGGGAAAACAAACATTTAAAATCACTAAATTAGAGTGATTTAGACTCTCATTCACCTTAAGTGCAACTGCTTTGAGAGAAAACCCTCAGAAACATGAGAGGGTGCCGAAATATTCGTAAATGAGACATCAGAATCCAGTCTGCTGCTTCTGTAACCAGACCTCATAAAACAAGATGAGAACAAAAGTTCAAGAAAATCTTTGCTCACGATGGAGAGATGTGCTACAGCAGGAAGAGGAACAAAAACTGAATGAAAGAGAGCATATTTTAAAAGAAGCAGGAATTTGTGGTGCTAAAATACCTTAACATGCAGTTTACTAGTTTCATTTCTGAATTAATATTTGGTTAGCCAGAGTAACAGAGCAATACTGTAAATATTAATTATTTCATAATGCTGTCAGCAACATGCACTGTGTCATTGTCCTTCCCCATGAAACTGGTGTATTAGTGTTTGTGTCAGGGTCTAAGGGAGTGAACAGTCTGTCAGCACTGACGGCCCAGATGGCCGCTCATTTATCATTTTTGCCCCTCACCTATCTGTCTGCTAATTGACCCTTTGCAAAACCCCGCCCCCCTGTCAAGGTACATCAAGCTGTCGGAGCTTGCAGTTAGTCATTACCCAACAAACATTTGAATGCTGAAAGACTGTAGTTTGAACATCCAATCAAAATGTCCCATCATCATTCAAAAAACAGTTCCGGATA
>JAQFJB010000011.1:9393436-9403489 GCA_029874875.1 Naso minor | reverse complement strand
ACGAACTCAGACAAAACTTTTTTTTTTTTTTTTTTAAATTTTGTTGTTCGGTGCAATGACAATAACATAATGATATTCTACACCTACGGCTGTTAGTTTGCACCTTAGCATGTAGCATTAATGCAGATGGCTGTGTAATATTAGCCTACAGGAAATAGAGGTAATAGGTCTCGGGGGACATTACTGCCATACAACTGGCTTATAACCATATAAATACATTAAATACATATGAATACATGACCTCATCACGTTCCATCCTGCCGTGTTGCTGATGTTATGCTGAGTTCTGCCTGCCTGGCACATACTAGCAACAATCTTTACAACAGTAGGTGTTTGTGTCACCACTGCTTTTGTCCAAAGGGGGCGCTAGAATCAACAAAAACTGAAAGTTCCTCATAGTCACATTAAGAACTAAGAAGTGAAGCGTTTATTGTTCAGTACACTGATGTTAAGAATAAAGTTTGTTGAAATGTCAGATATCCTGCCTTCATTACATATCTTTGTCACAAGTATTTGATAACTGCATTTAGCAGATATCATATTTTTATAATGCAGGCCAATATATTGGATATCGGAATTTTCTTGTGCCCTAATATCGGCATCAGGGTTATGGGGTTATGGGGACCATAACCCCATATCAGTCGGGCCCCATAAAACATGCAGCTAATTCATGGAGTCCCAGAGAGATTTGGAAAGTCTGAATAATGAATGAAGTTAATGTGAAAAGCTGTCTGTGTTCCAGTTTTCAATACAGCTGATGCCACCTTTTTGTTTCCTCTCACCTAAGTGGGTTCTTGATGGCGATGTAGCGGTCTACAGCGATGGCCAGCAGGCTGAAGATGGAGCTCTGGGTGAGTATGAGGACAAAGCAGGCGATGAACAGGCAGCCGAAGAAGTTGGCGCAGAAACCGATGCTGATGTTGAGTTGTGAGAAAACATCACAGGTGATAAAACACCTAATAAAACATTCTTACAAATCTAGTACAGATTTGCTAAAGCAAGATGCTTCCTGACTTATTACACTTTAACTAAGAATTTCACTGAATTTGAGTCCTGAAAACAATAATGAACCATTTTAAAATGATAAAACAAACTAAAAATACCTGATAGTGATAGCGAAGGGAATTGCCAGCAGCCCCACAGCAATATCAGCCACCGCCAGTGACACCACAAAGAAGTTGGTGATGCTCTGCAGGTTGGAGTTGAGGCAGACGGCCCAACAGACAAGGACGTTCCCAGCCACAGCCAGGCCAGCGATCACCAGCTCCAGGCCAATGTAAACCAGTTGGTCATTCTTCAGCATGGTTGTTCTTTCCTCTTTTGTTCTGTCTTTGTGCTTTCATCCCACAGACTCAGCTGCTTGACGTGTTTTTTGACAAAATACCTGGTTGCCAAACCTCATGGTGCAACTTAAGGGAACTGTGACTGTGTCAAGGGAGGAGAACCTGGGGAGGAAGTTACCTCCACATACAACACTCATGTACCTTTTACTGTCAGACGCATAACACTCTGTCTTCCTCTTTGCAGCTCAGCAAACTCTGTCACAAAACAGCAGCAGAATAGAAGCCGACTGGGAGTTCAGCCAACTTAAGAGCAGTGAGCTGGGAGGAGAAAAAGAGTGAGAGCACAATCTCAGTCGTATGGCCTGTACAAACAGATTGGAAGTAACCACATAGACACACATGAGTCAGAAAAGCCATCTATCTCAGGAAGACATGGGGACAGTTTGTTTTCTACACAGGGCCAAAGCAGACAGTCCATCAATGATCCTTTTCTTTCAGGTAAAGTTTCCCAAAACCATTTCACACGCTTGTCATTCCCACCATCAACATGTTTTCCATCAAATTCACTGATAATCACACAAGTAACCCCCCATGAATTTTAACGTCATTGTACCAAATGGAACAACATACCTTTGCTGCGTTTTTTCAGGATATTTAGCTAAACTTTAAGCAGATTGTGGTATATCATTATCAAAGGAAGTGCAACCTCAGAGACCTTCATGAAAGAGAAGTCAAAAGAAAATGTAGGCCAAGTTTTCAGGGTACTTGGGTACAACAGCCTGCAGTGGAGTGAGGAAGACAGAAAGATAACCAAGGCTGCATCTATACTGCAGATCAGTTTATTAGCAGTCTTCTCTCTCCAGCAGTTAGAAATTACATGTAATTACACTAGAGGGTTGATGTGGAAGCCTGTTATGAATTGACATTACCACACTGAAAAAGTCTTATGTTTGTTGGTTAATATGCAGATATAAAGCTAGGAGGCATTTAGGTTCGCTCAGCATAAATACTGGAAGCAGGGAGGAAACAGACAGCCTGGCTCTTTGACTACATCAGCATATCATTTGTGTTATGAATCTACGCAAATGTGAAAACTCTAAGTAGTGGCTTATAGCGAGATACAGGTTTTCTGTAAAGCCACATGATTCTATCAACCTCAGCACTCTCCAAAACTATATAACTGCTGTAAAAGATTGGATGTCACATATTTTCCTTCAGCTCAACTCAGACAAAACTGAGACTCTCATCTTCGGTCTCACAATTCCTCAAATGTCATTCTACAGCTTATTGGTCCACTTGCCCCCTTTATTAAACCACACTCGAGAAATCTTGGCATAATATTTTATCCTCTCCTGAAATTCACTTTAAGTCAGGGGTCTTCAACCTTTTTTCAGCCCTGGGACCCCTTGATTGATAGGAAATAGAGCAGGGAGCCCAAGATTTAAAAAAACAAAAATTAGAGAAGGTTTTTTACCTATTTTATACTCAGTCATTATCATATTTGTAAAAAGTAGCTTATCATTGCCCATTAATGTTAGAGTTTACTTTTAATCGAGTTTACTCAACATAATTTTTGCCCAAATTAAAAAAAAAAATCCCAGATATAAATTATTTTGATGAAAGAATTTTAACTGTTTCGGGGGACCCCCTGCAGCACCTCCACAGACCCCCTCAGGGTCACGACTCCCTGGTTGAAGACCACTGCTTTAAGAAACTTGTTCAGTCTTGTTTCTTTTAGCTGAAAAACATCACGGAAAAAAATCATTACTATTAACCTCTGATTTAGAACGTATCATTCACACATTCATCTTCCCCCGTCTAGATTTCTGTAATTCAGTTACTTGTCTCAATCAAATTACTCTGGCAAGACTTCAGTTAGCTGCAGCCAGGCTTCTTACCAGAACTAGTCGACATTCCGATATTTCACCGATTTTAGCTTCCTCGCACTGGTTGCTGGTCAAATTCAGAATTCTTTTCAAGATTCTTTTCATAGCCTTCAAGGCACTACACGGCCTAGCCCCTGCCTACATCTCTGAGCTTCTGACGCCACACACCACTGTGTGTGACCTCTACAGTCTTCTAAACAAACACTCTTGGTTGTTCCAAATACAAATCTTAAAACCAAAGGCGACAGCTCTTTTACGGTCATGGCGCCAAGACTGATGGGAGGAAGAGTCTCCCTCCTCCCATCAGATCAGCTGAATCTGTAGATGGTTTTAAAAAAACTTTTAAAAACAGCCTGGCCTTCCAATGATCTTTTGGCCTCCTGTTTAAATCTTTATTTCATGTTATGTGTGAATGTTTACTATTTTAAAATGCATCTTAAATATGTTTTATATTTAATCTACTGTGTGCTTAGTTTTTTTATTGTATATTTTTTTAAGTTATACCATTGTTCATGTAACTTGTGTTTAGAGTGGTGCTGTATAAAAAGGTTTTGCTTACTTACTTACTGTTGGGTTGTGGCAACCTTCATTGTAAATTCAAGTCAATCCTCTCACCCAACTCAAATCAAAGACATGAAAAGGTGTATTTCCAAACACTATTCCCAGAAGTGATCTTTACTATTGTTTTTAAAATGCAGTAATGTCATAAAACTTTGCACATTATTCATTCAGTATGTTGGGACACAAAAACATAAATTAAAAACCTGCTTTTATCTTCAATTAATTCAAGAACAGAGCACAGAGCAGACATATGCTGAGAGGAAGAGTTATTGACTATAGTGAAAATAGATGATTTGTACATATGACCAACAGAGGTGGGGAGTGTACAATTTCTTGCATATTTAGTAATTTTACTCTCCCCTAGTTCATGTTTTTTCTGATGATAAGTATGTTAGGAGCAACCTGGACAACTTTCTTTTCACCCCAGTTATTACAAAAAAGTTTACTTCCCCCTTCTATCAGTTCCTGGATCATTACAAAAATCATCACTGCATGGGAGACGGACCTTTGGAATCTAAGCAACTTTATGTCTGTTTTCACTGTCAAGTGAAATCTTCTCATGTAAGTGAGGAAATGAGAGCCAGTAATCCTCCATGGGTCACAGAGAACGCCACAGTTTCTTGGTAAATAAACAAATTTTAACATATCTTCCATGTGCAAAAAAATGTCAAAAGCAGGTAAGAACGTATTTTCACTCAATATTGCAACGTCTCGTGATTGCAGGTCTTAAGAAAATTAGAGAAAAAAGCTTTGTGTTTGCTGGGATTCTCAGAGGGTTCATTCAGAGGGTTTTGATTTGGGCTGTAGCCTACCAGATCTCATTTTTCGACATTTAAAGATTATATTGATGTTTTCCGACTAAGCTTTGAATGTCTGTCATCATAATTTATGACATCATCACCACTCCCCACCCCCCTGATGGGAAATGTGTGCAGCGCAAATTTGTACAGCTGCACAGCAAAATGACACGCATGTTTACTTTAAGATGCCAATGTTTTTGTGCATCTCATTAGGATTTGACAATATTGTAACAAATGTGGGATTTGTATTAATAGTAACAACAATAATACTAAATTTTATTAATGTAGCACTTTTCATACAGGGAATGCAGCTCAAAGTGCTTTATACATGAACAGACGACAGTAAGTGGCAGTCATGCTGAACTCGGAAATTGTGAGAGCTCCAAATTGCCCAAATTCCAATTTTACACACACACACATAATGTTGCTTTAACCTATGTTAAAGGAGAATCCCCAATCAAGCCTGACAGGCCTAATGAACCACAAACATACTGGAAACTCACAATTTCCCTCTTAGGTCTGGTACAAATTGTGGTGGTTTGATATAAACAGGGATGTGGCTTTTCATTCCCCTCTGAAGTAGCTCTGTCCTGTCTGTGGTGGTTCAGGCTTCTATTTTACTGCTGTTTACATCTCAGTTAACCTGACCTTGTTTGCACTGTAAGAAAGCTTAAATGATCCTAACTGCCCTTTAGAGTCTTCACATGGAAATGTAAAGATACACTGCTGTTGCAGGTGTTGAAAATATGAAGGAAACAGATAAAAACAATCATTTGTTTCCCTTCCACACTTTTCCATATCTTGGCGGAAGCTGTCACACTTACTAGTAGTTTTTTCTCCCTCTGTTGACCACATATAACCTGTAGCTCTACGAGGACTGATCCTGATTGGCAGTCCATCGGTGCAAAGTCCTACTTTTCCTCTATTGTTCTTCTGCTGAAACCTTCTCATGGGCCAAAGGAATTTAAAAACCGGGGTTTATCCAGTAAGTTTGGTGAGCTATAGTGAAAACTGTCCAGACTTTTTGTGTTTCAGGAGGTAAAGAGATTGCAAAAGTGTGTGAGCCTGCACGGAGAAAGTGATTCCTGAAAACTAAAATACAAAATAAAATTGGACTTAAAGCCTTCCCTCAGTGCTGAAGTTTACAGGCTATGACATAAGCTTCTTCCAGTTGGCTGCTTTGGCCAAAACTACTCCCAATGATTATGACTGTGGCCATATGTGCCTCAAAGCCCTGGAGGAAGTGATAAGAAAATGCACATCCTGCTGGAGGGATCTGTCTGTGTCCTGTCAATCAATGTGCCAGCTCAGCTCCAACAAAGTGTCAGAAAAACACAAAAGACTAACAAAGGAAGTCCTGACATCATCACTGTGAACTCCTGACAGCAGGGCAAGTTGTGTAGCCTGTTTTTATGTTACACATTTTAAATGATAGAGAAAAGCCTTAAGCACTGATATAATGGAAGTTTAACCCAAAAGCATTATTATATTCAGCACGTGACAAATTAATTCAGTTAATTCAATCAGTTGATTAATTAAAGAACCACCTGTTGTACTTTGCTAGTTTAATTTTGGTTAATTTATAAAACACCGTCGCTGTGCCATTGATGATGACACTGTTAAACTGCAACTTCTCTGTTAGAAAGAAGTCCAGACAGCAGCTGACAAACATATTTAAAACACAGACGACGCGCCTTTTCTTACCTTATTGTGGGCATAAAAAACCCCCAGAAGAAGTCAGAAGTCCTTCCACCTCAGCGTGTTCAGGGTGATCTCTTTGTCGGCTCGCAGCACAAAAGGAAACAATAAGCTGATGCGTTCAGCCCAGAAAACGTGAATGCAGAGAAACAACACACTGAATAAAACAAAATCTGTCTGCAGTCCCGCAGTTTGTCAGGAGAAGTTTCAAGTTTCAAAGTGCACACAGACACTCTGCAACAGGAAAACATGCTGCCGCAGGCGCGCCGCCTCTCTCTCTGTCTCTCTCTCTCTCTGTCTCTCTCTCTCGTGTGTGTTTGTGTGTGTGTGAAAGACAGATCAAGTGACTACCTTGTGGGGGTCTTCTGGTAAATAGTGAGTGACGTATGCACAATGCGCACAATGGAAATTGCCGGTGATCATGGGAAGGGTGTGTGTGTGTGTGTGTGTGTGTGTGTGAAGGAAACCAATAACAGAGTAAAAATCGAAGTAAAATACGGCCAAAGTACATGAAATTAGACCTGCATGCATCTTTCACACAAATCTCCTGAATCTACGTGCACTTTCCCCACCACGCGCCCTCTGTGGTTTGGTGTAAATGAGGCTGTGCGCAGAAGTACGCACTCACACTGTCATGGAAGAGGCAAACTGTGTGCGCATTGGATCACTCTACTATTTCTGTGCTACAGTGGCTTGTTGAAAGCGTGTAAAGATGGAGCTGCGCCATGTTATATGTATTTCATTGTTGTGTAAAATACCACAGTGGTGCCATTCTGCCACTTTAACATTTGAGGCTGTGTCCACCACACCTGAAGATGCTCTCTGACAAATAATACAGCAGGCTAAAATAAGGTCACGTGCAGTTTTACATATGTACTCCTCTTTATCTCACTTTTTGTCTCTTTCTCTCAGACCATTGAACATTTAATTTAATTATGGGGGGCAGGGAAGGCAATCCTTCTTCTCCAACGGCCCTGATGTTAGAAAAAAGGCAGCGAAAGTGCACTCCTGGATGCCCCCATGGTAAATACAACATGATGAAGCGCCTACTAGAGTGCCCTTGCAGTGGACAAAACATGTTAAAGTGCTCTCTAGAGTCCCCTTTCTGTGCAGGAAAAAGGTGGTAAAGTGCCCTCTAGGACGCCCCTCTCGTGGACAAAATGCAGCTACATGCCTGTCGACTTTTTGCACGCTGGTGCCCCAAAGCATAGGTGCCCTTCTTACTAATTTCGCCCCTGCCCTTTAAATATCCTGAGTCCACCAGTGCTTTGCGCTGTTCTTGTTTGGGTTGTTTCTTCGGTGGGAATGCTACCTGGTTTTTTATGTATGAAAGGGCATACAAGATGATATATAAATGAAAAGAAAGGTTAACTGTAGACGGCCATAAAAATATTGAGTTTTCTCTAAGTCAGATTTCCCATCATAAAGATTTCTCTGGAGCTGCAGAGATCCTCATATCTCAACTCTAACCTCCAGAAGTTTGAGCTGTGCATTCCTAATGAATTATAAACAAAACAAGAAAAAAGTGAAGAAAGAGTGAAGGTGAACTCACTTATTTCATCACTCAAATAAATTTCAAAGGAAATATATATAGAACAACTTACATGTTAATATTAGGTCTATCCCGTCACTAAGAACGCCTTGTCTTCCAGGTGGTCTGCTCTTGTTATTAATGTTGCTGTTATTGTACAAACTGGATTTTATTTGTGATCTATTTACACACCACTGTTCATCAAACATGGGCAAATCTGGCCACCTAGTGATTGTAATGATTGTGTGTATACTTAAATAATTTAACAGATTGTATGTGGTTTTCCTTTGTTTTGCTTTTTTTTGCTGCTTGCTTTGTACATGTCTGTATGAGGTGTTATATGTTGGGACTCCTTGAAAACAAGATGGTGCATCTCAAGGGGTTTATCCTAATAAAATTATTTTAATATAAATATGATCTGGATGTTTTTTGCATGGAAGATCTCAAGGACGTCAAGGCCCCTGTAATGGCAAAATTTCTCTTCCTTTTAAACTTCCATTACTTCCGTCCATTACTTCACACAGGTGGGTTGAGTGATCTTACGCAGTCAGAACAGATGATTCAGACAGGGATTCCACTTCAGTTGGAGGTTTACTGAGAAAAATAAGTAGATGACTCACATACCAGTTTTTCCTTTCAGTGAATGATTGATGCTTTGTTAGCTGAATTGAACCAAACTGGTGAAAACTGTACCTGTGCCTCATCCTCCTCCTCCTGGCCTGTGCCCTCTGTATACCACCCTGTGCAATTAACAGCACCAAGTGACCACACTAATGCAAGACAAAATCTAAATAATAAACATAAATAGCTCCTTGAAAACAAAATGGTTCATCTCAAGGGGCTGACCCAATAATAAACTGTTAAACTAAAACCTGCAGCAGATCTCCTGCTGAAATTCTTTCATTCTTCCCTAAGTTCTTTAATTAGACACCTGTCAAGCATATATGGTGGAGGAAATGTACAACTATTAAGCTCAGAAGTACAGATGCCTGAAGCCGAGGTCAGGTAAGTTTAAGTTAAAGTGTGTAAAATGGAAGTTTCTGTGTCTTCACTCATTAGACAATTGCACTGCGTCACAGCTGGGGCACAAGATGTGTCGTTGTTTGCTGTGTGGATCACAGTCTTGTTGCTTTTGAAGATTTCCTTTTCACAAACACAGTGTTCCCTTTATCAGGCCTGTGAAACGTCATTCTCAAGGATGTTGAGAGTCACAGGGACCACAGATCTTTCAGAACACCCAGACTGCTCTGTTCTGCCAGCTGGTTTCCAGGATAAAAGCATTGAGACTGAACTGGCCTGGCATCAGCTGGCTTTGTACACCTCGCGCTCTGACCACTTCTTGTGGAAGAACTGGACGGCCTGATTTGTTCTCTGCAGGATAAATCTAAAACTGATGGAAACTCTCTGCCAGAAGTACGAAAGGTTAAGGCAACAATCATCACTGAACGGCAGCAACTGTTACATCAAGTAACTGAGCGACACATGTAACTTACTACTTGTAATTCCATCAATGTATTTATAATAAAATGAGTTTGCTATTTGTTCTTTCAAAAGTTGCATGGAGTCACTTAAAGAAAACTCTAAAAAAGTGGATGGGCGTGTTGTTATTCTGGTATCCATCAAAAACAGTATGCGCTCTATGGTGTTTTGACTTGATCGAAAGGCATTAACAGTTGGACATGTTGAGAAAAAACAATCCTGACTGAAAAACCTCATCAATACCTTTAAAGTTGACACCATCACCACCAACATCTCCAAAAACTGCTTCCCTCCCGTGTTTCTGAGTTACTTTCTAGGGGGAAGCTAAAGCTGCAACACCTAAGATCAACCAGCAGATGTCACTGTCAGTCTTTACTTTTCATCCCTGCTGTTGTCCTCCATCTGAAAGACTGCAAGTTGTGAGCATGTCCAATTTAAAGTACAGGGCTACAAGGTGACGACTACAATAACATCCATCCACAATGCGCTCTATGACACCAGTCATCATAGCTTCACAGTGTACGCATCCTTCATTGTATCAAATGCTCATATGCTTCAGAGACATTTAAGATGAAAGCTTGAATGTGGAGCACGTTACACCCGTGCTAAAATCACTGCACTGGCTGCCTGTGAGACAAAGGACAGATTTTAAAGTCCTTCAACTTGTCTGTAAAGCTTAATCTTAACCTTTTCTTTGATTCCTAATGTATTTCCTATGCCTCTGTAAAGCACTTTGAATTGCATTGTATCTGAATGGTGCTATATAAATAAACTTGCCTTGTATATTAGAGAATTCCTTCTTATCTTCACCATAG
>JAQFJB010000011.1:9288848-9301837 GCA_029874875.1 Naso minor | reverse complement strand
TTTGATGCATTTCTAAAGTATGTGTCATTATTTTGTCACCTACGCTGATCATTTCTGTAAAATCACCAGTCAATGGAGACTTCAATTTTGTCAAACAAACAAACAAAGTGTTCAGTCAGACACCAGGCATGCATTGTGTAATTTATGTGTCATGCTTTTGTTACAATTAAAGTTTATTATTAAGTATGGTGCTTTCACAAGATTGGGGCGGTACTATCCTGAGTTTTAACCACTTACATACATTAAATAAGAATTAGCCACTGGATCCTACACTACACATGAGGCAATGGCTGATTAGTTAAAGCTGCAGTTGGTAACTTTGGGGTAAATATCAAAAACTTTTTGAAAAAATGTCATAATATTCATAGACAGCTATTAGTAAGTAATGTGGTCTGAGAGTACGGTGAGATCTCTGTGTTTTCCCATCATGCCTCTGTATTCAGGATTGGTAAAAAATCCTACTGCTCCTGTTCTCTTTGCCTAATCAGTGACACTCTCAGTACTCTCTGTCCTGATTGGTCGATTGGAGCTGATTAGCTCACCACACTCTGACTCCCCTCTGCCAACAACAGAGTGTCTGCAAGTCACACTGTCAGTCGGCTCGAGCTCGAGGTGAGACGGACCAGTTTACTCCGCTGCAACTTTCCCTGCAACCGTTTGGTCTCAGTTCAAACTGGACTTAAAAAAGAGAGAGAGACAACAAACAAAACAAACTGTGAGCTGGGTGCAAAGTTGCTTCCCTGGAAGTCTCATGCTACAGCTAACATTGGCTTGCTAGCTTGTTAGAGGAAGAAGTTATCTACTGCAGCTTTAATGCTGATATTCTTCCAATGAAATTCTCAGAATGGACGGAGCTCCACAGAAGACATTTGTTTCCACTGAGCTGTGTTCCCAGTGACTAGCATATCTTTAGGGTCTTTTGAGGTCATTCTAATATTAATCCTCATAGACGCCATGTTGCCTTGAGGTCGCAACCATGAAAACCACAAACCAGGTCTTTCAGAGCTGGCTGTGATTAACGATCCCTGGAGCTCAGCTAGGATATGCGGAAACACCAGAGGACACACACCGGCAAGCATTTGCCATAAGAGGCCAAAGGCCTGTGGTAAGCAGTTAGTGGTGGATGCTAACTAGCACAGTTTCCCCACACTGCGGCTAATCCAAATGGCAAGCTCAGTGACTGCGATAACTTAGGCCACAGTTACAGAGAGCCAAGATGGTCGTTGATCAAAAGAACAAGCAGTTACACATGAGGAGAAACAAGTCACTAGAATTTATGTATGGGATTTTCCAATTTTTTTTTTTTTTCCAAGAGCTGACGGTCACCAGAGGAAGGATTGTGGTTGGATATTTGGCAGAAGAGTATCCAAGCACACACGTAAAAAAAGAAAAAAAGAAAAAAGAAAAGAGAAGAAATAAACAGAAGCAGGAACAAGTAATTCCCCTTTGGAGGACTCTGAGTTTGTGCTTATGTGTTTGTATTTACATGCAGGTCTGCAGGGTTCAGTTATGATCATTCAGTCTGTTTCCTTTCATCCAAATGTTTGCTTGAATGTTCAAAATCTCTCCCCAGGCCTCAAACTGATGGACGATGGACAGTGAACGCACACACATACTTTCTATTCTCAAAACCATCTTTTACACACACACACACACACACACACACACATAGACTCAGATGTCCATGTTTGGGTGTTGGGTTGAAACTGGCAGACACAAACCAAGCCAGGCAGTTTGACTCTCACTGGGAAGCTGCTGGAGCTGCTCCACCCTTCCCGCTGCCAACCATGCAACGCCAAGCCAGCCTCTGTGTTTCCCCGCTTCTTCTGCAGCGGAAACATGGGCTGCATCCCCAGTACACAAGATTGAATTACACACTATCAAGCAAACACTTTGTCTACCAACACTACACTTATGAGTGCTGGTAGTTTCATACATTGCAGAATTGTTTGGATCTTATGTTTCTATTTAATGTTAGTACAGTCAAGTGCAGTTGAAATCATTTCCAGAAAAGTATAAAATGCATCAGCAATATCAGAAAAGCCAACTAACTCAAGTCTTCAATGAGTGTGAGTAAACAGAGTCTTTTACTTTTTTCTCAGAAAGGAAGTTTTCTTCCTCCAAAGCTGATCCCAGCAAGGGGAACAAAGGGGCCATTTTGTGTCTGCATAATTGGTCCGAGCAGGTTGCACCAGCCCAATGAAAGGCCGAGCTGAGCACCCAGCTGGCAAGAAAGGCAGACCCCCCCCCACACACACACAACTCCACCTCCTCTTATCCTCCCATGTTTCTCTTCTCTCCTTTCCACCACTCAGGGTCTGACTGTGAGCCTGGAGCTGCAGTGTGTCGGCTGAGGTAACTGAGGCTCTCATTGCCAAGCTTGCTCAGCAGCACAGACGGAACAAGTCTTTTTAAGACCTACACCCCCCCGCCTCACCTCCCCCAGTGTGAAAAGGGGGTCATTGTGCCACGCAGGACTACTGTAAAACATGTGGTGTTGGCTGGAGGTACCACTGACAAAATCTCTCTCTCTGACGCCTCATGAGCAGTTTCTACCCATCGTTCCTTTTCATGTTCAACCTCCAACCCTCCTACAAACATGGCGATACATGCTGAATCACACTGTACAACCAAACATTGAACACACACACACACACACACACACACACACACACAAAGGCTTTGGGAGGAAGAAGCATACATAGCCTCAGATCCTCTCTGGCATCGCCACTACGGAACATCATCTCCACTGATCGCCTCTTTGTTACGGGACTTATGCTTGCTCAGAGAATCTCTTGACACCAACAAACATATACACACCAGCACACTTGACTCTGACGTCCCAGGAAGTAAGCGTGAGTGTATTTGACATCATGACAGTAAGCACAACCCTATTTAGCAAAGTACTCAGAAATGCACATGGAGCGCCACTGGTGACATCACACGATTTAATCTGAAAAGGTCCCTCTGGGACATCAAGCGGTTTCCTCAGAGAGAATGGCACACATGTTATAGTACATACTATTACCCACAGACACCAATGCACTACCCAGTAAGGTTTGATTTGATGATTTGCAGGTCAAGAGACATACAGATTAAAACAAGGTGTGATAAGTAAAAGTCTTTTTATACTTGTAAGTCAGTTTAGTAGTTAGCTATTAGTAGCTTTGAAATTAAAGTCCATCAAAGTTCGTGTTAAGCACTAGCTACTTTCCAACAAATAATTTACTGACTTTAGTTGCATCACAAATAACAAATAAGTCTTTAATAGTAATAATAAAATGTTTGAATCTGCTAGGATGCATTTGTTTGCTAGCAATAATTTAGAGTAAAAGACATTCAATTATGCTAACCTAGCCTAGCTGACGTTAGCCTTTTAGGTTATTTAGAAAAACATCATTAGCATAATGTTTGGGTTTTTTTGATAAATCCAACAAAATCTTTTCAGTTACATCAGTTTAACAGTATTTTATGAAGTATCAAGTGAGTTGTGTTGACCATATTGCATTTTTTCTCTATTTTTCATTCTTCACGTGCACGAAGGAGCTAGGAGCTAGCCTACAGGCTACAATGAACAGTGAGGCTAAAAACATGGCATTAGTGACATTTTTGAAACAGCTTTGCATGTCAAGGCTTCAGGACATTTGGATTACTTTGGACAAGCAGTATGGAGGCATATAAGGGTTCATTATATATTTAGATACATTAAATTGTTCATCATTCGCTTCAGTTGTTTGGTAGAATACTGTAATTTTTCCCTGTGAAACTTCAGTGTTTTGTGGAGTAAAAAACTTTACCTGACCTTCCATTGGCATGAGTGAGTACATAGCAGGGCTCAACCGATATGGGATTTTTGGGGTTGATGCTAATGCCGATATTGGGAAGTAAGAAAATTCTGATATCTGATATCTGATATATCGGCCAATATATAATATTTTAAATGTTATGAAATATGTGTAACCAACATATGTGACAAAGGCAGGGTATTTAACAAAATTCATTCCAAACATCAGTGCTCTGAACAGTAAACACTTCACTTATTAGCAAGTAAATAATGGACCCTAACCCTAACTACCCCTTTAAACACCTAATGCTAAGTTTTGCCACATACATTTTTCTCTGGAATTTCTAATCAATTACAAACTGCAACATGAATAGACAGTCACAACTATAAAAGCCAAAATTATGTAAGTTCAACTTCTACCCCTGTATGTATTTTGACCTGCCTTGTTCTGACCCCAAAACTACTCTGGAGCAATGCATGTATGTATTAATATGACATTAGATTGCAAAAAGTATTTCACCTATGTAAGTAGGTGATAAACAACTTAGAGACCTAAAAGATTAAAGACAGACCAAGAGGTTATACCTCACAAAAAATATATTTGCTGAAAGGACCGGTTTGAGGGAGGTGGAGGTTGTGGATAATACAACCATTGAGATTTCTCTGCAGCTTCGGCATCCCCGCCCTCACTGACACAAACCCACAGGTATTCCCTGGTTTAAAGACAGATTTCACTTCAAATGAATCAATGGAAAGAGGGAATGGAGAAACATTTTTGGTTACCACCCTATTCTTCACAGACTGTACTGAAAGCTCCCTTTCTTCTATGAACTGACCTCACTTAAACTTTCAGGGGATGACATGTGTGGCCAGGGATTGTTATTGATCTGAAGTCAACCATTCCACAAACCTGACTTCTTCCCCATCTTTCCCTTCAGAGGTAAGAACATTCTGATTGCTCTGTTGGTTTCATATAATTGCACCTTTTTTGTTTGTGCCACCACAGACCTGACGATGAACTTCTGCCTGTGTTTAAATCAATTTTTTTCTCAATGTTCTATATTTAATGAGAATTGCCTTCACTTTTGCAGAGGTTCGCTTGCAGAAAGAGATGAAAAAAACTGAGTCATGGTGATGTAAAAGAGACTTGTCAGTCTAACTCAGCGTAAATGATCAAATGTTTGATGTAATATTGCTCATGTTTGTTCAGTGCAGTTCAAAAATGAAACGTTGGCAGCCAAAGCATGTGCCTTCAAATATGTTTTGTTATTTTTTCACAAGCTTACTTTTCACTTGCCAGGCGTTTTCCCACTAAACGACACTCACGGGAGATATCTCTATTTGAGTTGTTTGCTTATTTTGTCATTTTGTTTTTCTGTCAGTCACATAGACCTGCTCATCTCTGCTCTGCATGAAGATTTTTTCATCCTAAAAACCCCCACCAACATAAACAAACAAAACACACCATGAAGCAATTACTACTGTTGTAGAAGAGAAGAGGAGAGATCAGAAGAGCTCTGGCAGATGGTGTGACTCTTCCAGAATCGGGTCAACCACTGGCAGGAAATATCCTTCCATTGTGACCATTATCTTAAGCCACAACACAGCAACACATACATGCACACCTATTGCTGGAGGCAAAGCAGCCTCAAGGTATACAAGTAAACATCAAGCGTGTGTGTCTTTGTCTGCGAGCCTGATTCTGTATGTTTCTGTTACGCAACGGGAGAGTTCTTCCCATCTGTGCCTCTCTGCAGCCCCCGCATCCCTGACCAATGAAGCGAGAAACGACAGCTCTGCCTTGCACTCTGCCTCCCTCAGTCTTCCTCACAACAATCCTACTCTTCATTATTATCATCCGCCGCCCACCAAAAACACTCAAACTCCTCTTCCCTTAATCTCCTCTCTCCGTTCTAGTTAGCTAAATCTTCACCACCAGGGGCCTAAAAACATGCAATATACATTGTTACCACCTTCACTGTCAACATCACGCTTGCGTACCCTCGGCACAAATACCCCAACTAGAGAACAAGACCACTCTGCAGGGTGTCTAACCAACATTTTACTTATCTTGTTCAAATTCCAGATTATCCCACTAAATGCATGGCTGTCTGCAACAACCCCATCCTCCATCTCAGTCTCTGCTTTTCCTGCTCGCCTAACTCCCCACAGGGCTCACTGTTGTGGAAAAGATGTTAAAACAATGAGAGCAGACAGTGCAGCGATAATCCTAAACATAGCAGCTGGGGAATTAGCTAGCCATTTGCCGGGGACTCGCTATCTGGGTTTGATGCTAACTGTGCACAATCTTAATTGCTATTAAAGCTCCGAATGTTCGCATTGTGTCACTGTTGGTGGTGAGGGAATGGTAATTAAAAGGAAAGATGACTTTGCCTTTCACTGCAAATATGTCTGAGATGGTTCTGTTTTTCTGGACAGGATGAAATCCTGTACTATGATGATTGCATTCTGTCTGGAAAAACATTTTAGTTGATTCCACCAGGAGCACAGTGTCAGTGGCTCTATTCAAATAAATGAATAATAGATGCACAGGGAACTGTTCTCCATTCAGGATATTTAGGCAATGAGCAGTATCAGGTTTCAGACAGTAATGCTATCCAAAATAATGACGGTAATGTGTGTTGGCCTTCAAATTACTTAAATTACTTAAATTAGCTGTAATCAAAGATAGTCAATATTAACACAAGATCCTTCACTGTACACTGTGCCAGTGGTGTGAAATGGTACATACACTTCCTGTCTATTAAGTGGGCGGAGTCACGTCTAGGAACCACCATCACTCCACCTCGTCTGAAAATGTTATAACATCGTGTGAATGGATGAAAGCAGATGGATTTTGCATCAAATGATATTTATTATCTATTAGACCACTAAAATGTCCGTTTACGTCCATTGTAAAGCAAGGTGGGAAGCAATGAAAGAACTGGTCAGAACCTGTGATCACATACATTTCTCCTTTAAGTATGACTGGACTCAAAACTGCTTCTAGTCTCCTAAAGGGGCGGGGCCATGGCGAAATCCATGTGACACTGATGCAGGGAATGAACGGTCAGTGAGACGTCTGGCTTGCTGTAATCTTTTTGTCCAGGTACAGTAGGCATTCTTTGTCTGTTAGTAAAAAGGATGGCCTACCCTCCTTATCTTTCAGTGTTCTGACTGTCCACCTTTGCACAGAGGCAGGAGAGTAATTCCTGCACCCTGCTGCCTGTCTGGTCCAGCAGGGCACGAATCCCACATCTGTTAAAATAAAGTGTGCATGGAAACACTGCACACTTCAGCAGCACAAAACAACAGCAGCAACTGCGCCTTCAACAAAACTCAATGAGTAACAATTATGTCAAATATTTGAACTACCCGAGTGATGTTTGGTTTTACTTCTTGTGAGCTGGCATAGCCTCTACAATGAAAACTTGATGGAGGAATTACCATAACCTGAGCCCTCCTTCTCTGCTTCTCTGAGCAAGGTACTCTAGTGCTAACTTAACTAGTGCCCATGTCTTCAGCTCCAAGTTGCACTTCTATCTGCTAGCTGCTGTTCTATTACAGGTGCCACAGCCCGAAGGCTGCAATTTAGTGGTTAGGGATTCTGTGGATAATTGTGTAGAGACGGCAGATTTCTTTTGTACTGGTCTGTGCTAAAAGCTGGTGAAGAGTTTCGGGGAATTGTCTTCTCTTCACTCATTTTAGAGGCAGGAAAGAGAGACCGGCAGGCAGACAAACACCTGTGATTGGAATTCCATACTCTGAGCCGCAGGAGTCGTCTGAGAGTTTCAACTCAGACTGACCACATTTATTGTTCACCCACCCGGCTGACATTCCAGGAATAAGCAGAGGTGGATCTTTCATCTTTCTCCCACACGAGGCCATCCAAAGGACACTTACTCCTGCGTGGTTGCGTGCACACACACAATCACACACAACACACGCTATCAATCACGTCAGCGTTTGGCTGCTCTGTGGTTTGCAGAGGAAAGACATATTACGTGGATAAGAGGCTAAAAATGCAAAAGAATAGCTGCCAACATTATTCCCGCATGACTAAATTACACTCATTCACTCGGGCTTTCATTCATTTTTCCTTTCTTCACACACAACCAATATACACAGTTGCAGTGGGATGTCTGAAATGTCCTTTGCAATCCAGACCACCTACTCTCCAACACAACAAAGATTAGACAAAACAGCCAGCACTCACCTAGGTGGTCTCCATGGAAACTGTTGTCGTGTGATGTTCTACCATGGGGCATGAGGTCATGATGGGCAGCAGGTGGCCAGATTTGTCCAGTCTTGCGAACACTCACAATAGTGGCTTCAGACATGACCACGTGGCCTCCCTGCTGCCGGTGGTGACGCTTCTGGGACTGTGGCGTCGGTGGGCTGCTGCTGTCAAAGGAGTGCTGGGAATTCTGGGAGTTTTGGGATGGCGAGCGGCTCTTCTCTCTGAATGGCCGGCGGAAGGCCGTGGTGGGACTGGGTGAGACGTGGCTGGACTGACCTGAGGAGAAGTCCTCTTCGCTGGATGTCAGGTTCTCATTGGAGCTGCAGTCTGGTGTGTAGCCGCCGCCTCCACCAACATCCTCAAAGCTCCCTGGGGAGTAGGAACGGCGGGGCCAGGTCAGGAGGTGGTCATCACCACCCCCAAGGTCTCTCATTGTGACTCCAGTACTACCTCCACCACCCCCTCTCCCATCTCCACCACCACCTTCACCCATCATCACCCCACCAACATACACACTGGAGTAGGCCTGAAACTCAGAGGGCTGCCAGGGAGGGGGTGGAGGTTTGCCCCCATTGGCCCTCCCTGAATGTCGCTGGTTGACTTCTCCGTCTTCATACTCCGCATCATAGCCACAGGTACTCTCAGTGGACCGACCTCTATACACTGGCCTGGCACGGAGCTCCCCTGCCACAGTCGCAAGGTTACCTGGGAGGGAATGGAGGGATCTCTTCCACTCCATCTGCATGGCCTGGCTGCCCAGGGTGCTGATCTTGTCAGAAACATCACGGTCGTTGACCCTGACCAGACCCCTTTCATGGTGGAACTCCATGTTGGAGTACAATGGCGGTGGTGGCGGCGGCAGCTGCTTCTCCTGGCCCTTCGCTACATCTCCTGCAGAGTGAGAGTTTGCCCGTTTGATCCTCTCAAAGTTGGACCTAAGAGCTGCCACACCAAGACCCATCCCCAGCTTGTCTTTGGGGTCAGAGGGCAACTCCTTGTCTGGGGGAGGGAGGTTGGGCCTGCGGGGCGAGACAGTGATGCCGCCTCTGTGCTTGGACGGTGAGAGACCGTCTAGGTTGTCACAGGACATTGACTCAGCCTGCTGGGGTACCTCAAAGGCTGACTCAAGGCCGTCTCCGTGGGAGGCTGACTTCCTGGCTGGTGGAGGCCTGGGTTTGGACCTGCCAGCTCCATCTCCAAGAGGCTGATAACGGCTCTTATCCCCAGCTCCCCCACTACAACCGCCATATCCTCCACCACCTCCGACTACTACTCCAACTCCACCTGTCTCCTGCATGTGCGGCTGCTGGGACTGGCACTCTGCGCCCTGTGTGGCCGCTGGGTCCACTCCCTCGTTCAGCGGCGTCTTCCTGAAGCCCCACCGCTGCTTGTCGTAGCTCTTTCTCTCCTTGGCCAGGAGGGTCTGCAGGTAGATCATGCGGAAGCGCTCCTTGTTCACCTCCTGTTCCAGACGTCTGATGGACGCTTTGCACTTCTCCAGCTCCTGCTCGATGCCTCCGACAGACCGCAGCTCCATCTTGGGGGGCTCTGACTCGGGGAACTGCGCCTTCCACGCTTCAATGAAACCCACCGGCTCCACCATAATTATTTCTGTGACCGACTCCAATTCACACACCGTGAGTGAATGATGCCGAGGACTGTTAGTCCTTTGTTTTGTCCAGTTCGCCACACAATCCTAATGGACGACAATGGCCACTTACAGTTACAAAGCAGTGTTTATAACAGGCCTTAAGGTAACCCGTTAAGAAACAAACAGTCAATTTGCTGACACTTGTCGCGGGTTGTGCAGATGCAACAATACATCCTATGATGAACAAGAGAAACCGGCTGTTCATTCAGAGGAAGAGCTGGGACCGCGTGAGGCATAAAGAGGAATAAAAAGCTGTAACATGGCCCGTTTTTCTCGTGCATTATTCCACTCAAGGCCACTTTTAGAGGAAGAAATCTCAGCCCCGACACAATGACAGCATCTGTCTCCGCGGGGGTGACAGGACTGATCCTGTGAGAAAAAGAGGAAAGTGTTTTAATCCTGCTGGGTTTACTCACTGTCTGTGTCCACCAATCCGGGTTCGTCCGCGGCAGTAGTTCCGCTCACTCTCGCCCATTCATACGGCTGTAATCCCAGGTGCTGCTGCTCCGGACCGAGCGCCTTTGTACCAGCGGCGCTCAAGGAGAATGGATAAAAAGCGCAAAACGCAAAGCGACGACAGCATCTGACTCTCTCACAGGACGCGATCAAACCGGTGAGATCCGGTAGAAAAGCAAATGAATTGTTTCGTTATCCCATTTTTCTTACACGGCACGTTTGTGGCTCCGTTTTTTGGATGTTCTTTTCCAGTTTATCCCGTTTCTTCGGCCGTGATGATGGTGCTGCTGTGTGCGCTCCCATGTCAGGCCAGCAACACTGGAGGGGCTGCAGGAGTGGGAGGGACCAGAGTGACAGTGAGCCTGCTGGTTAAAGAGACAGAGCATGGATGCAGGCACCCCAAAGCTCATTATGAGTCCTGCTTCATTCTCCAGGCATAAAATATAACTGATCAAACTTTTTCCCCCCAACATATTGAGATTTAAAGGAGGTTTCTGCATTAGAAGTCCGGCCCTGTACGTTTTCCTGGCAGCTGTCATAATGTTGAAAATATTCTGCCACATTTGGCTTTTTATTATCTTATTGCTCCTTCATGCTGCTAACGTTACATATACCCCAAAAATCATATATTACATGTGACTCCCGACACTTCTCCCAATACGTCCAGCCGATGACATTTTCAGTGTAACAGGCTCCTTTAAAAGCTAGTGGCTGCTTGTACCTGTCAGGCAGGTATTACAAAACATGCGCGTGCTGTTGGTATATTCAGCTTAAGGCTGCCACCCAGTGGACTAATATTATTTTCTTTAGTGTGATTTCTCTGTATTTTAGAGACAAAAATCTCTCTTAACTGTTAATCCAGTAGAGCTGCAACAATTAATGAATAATCGATCAATAGAAAACTGATCACCAACTATTTTGATAATCGATTAATCGTTTCATTTTTTAAATAACTGAAAAGAATAGATGGTTTAGATTTTGGTTTTTGGGCTGTTTTGGCCAAAGGAAGCCGTTTGAAGACGTCACACTGGACTCTGGGAAACTGAGATGAACATTTTTCACTTTCATGACATTTCATAGAAGAAGCCATTTATTGATTAATCAAAAAAAAATCATCAGATTAATCGATGACAATAATCATTAGTTGCAGCCCTGTAATCCAGTAGTATGCATTTGTTTTTCATCAAATAAAAAAAGAGAATATTGTAAACTTGTTGGCATGCAAGGATGCATTCCTCACTTCACTGAAAAAACGACACAATTTAAATACTATATTGTTTTATTTACCTGAAACCACAACCTCAGTAATGCATGTACAATCATCATTAGTCATCAACAATGATCGTCTTTTTACATATGGTTAACATTGTTCTTTGACCGTGTGTCTCCGACGGGGCCGCACACGCCCCCTCACATTAGATCACAGTTTTACAGCAGTTGATGAGGATACATGATAATAATAATATAATAATAATAATGCAGAGGCAATAAGAAAACAGGAGAACACTGTTGTATTGCAGGATTATTGATGAATCAAAGTGTCAGTCTGTTGCCCTTATTGCAAAGGGCTAATTCATTAAAAAGTAAATAGATCACAGACCTACAGGACAGGGGGAAATAAAGTTAAAAAAGAATTCTAAGTCAAGTAGAGCACAGTCAAGTTTAGCATGAGTCATTTCTATGTCTAAGAATATTGTGCAAATAACCCAAACCGTTACAGTAAAAACAGTGAATTCCTAACATCTGCGATAGACCCATCTTAAAATGTCGTTTGAGTATTATACATTAGAATCTATAAATACAAATGGCAAAGCCTACATACAGCTGAAAGACATGCATGAACCTTTTGTACACGGATGTACAGCTAAGACCATTAAACCGAGCCTTTCCAAAGATTCTCTATGTGACAAGCAACCGTGAAGGTTGGAAACGAGTTTTTCATGCAAGGAGGAACATTGAGGGTGTTGAGAACCTTCCAGCACACAAAATCAGAATAATGTCATATTGATATAGCATCTGCACACAGAGGTATAATTACATATGTTAAGAAGTGTGTGTGTGTTCGGTGTATGTGGGCAGAGGGCCTGCGTTTCCAGCCTGACCCACATAAGTATACCTCTCTGTATTTGGTCGTATCACTTTTGAATTGTCTGTTTTTGTCTGTGCACAGGTACACACACTGCTGGTCATCATGGGGTCTGAGGTGTGTGACGTGAGCGTGAGCACGGGCTGGATGGCAGGATGATGCAAACCTCTGAGCCCACACTTTAAAACTCTGGGAAGCTTCTATGAGAGCCAACCTGAAAGGGAAAGAAAAAAAAACATCAGTACAAAAACAACAAAAAAAAGATCAATTTATAATTTAAAATTTCACTTTTTTTTTAAACTATCAAGAGTAGGTACTGGTTTTGTGAATGAAAGCAAGTGCCAGAGGGGTGAAAAGAGCACAGTGACATTCACAATGTGGTAAACATTAAAATTTTAAGTTGATTCTTAAAATGCCTCTCAATTTCTTGGTGGAAGGCAACCTACTCTGTTTCGTAAAGTCTCTAACTTTACTCTTTTTTTGTTGAACTGTGGTGAACTGGTATAAAGCAGAGTGCGATAAAAATCGAATGATACTCACTCTAGTGACAGGGGGGCCAATGGAAGGCATTGAGGAAGAGAAGCACACAGTGGTTGCAAAGTGGAACACAAACACAGTGCCAACAAACTCAGGCTTCTACCAAAGAACATGCTTTAGTCATGGATGTGTTTGTTTTCATGTTTTTGATGATCCTATAGTTCTGTCAGCTGTTTGTTGTGGACAAAGGTGAAGTAAAGATAATAAACATCACATAAATAAAAGCCTTTGATAA
>JAQFJB010000011.1:9194495-9205677 GCA_029874875.1 Naso minor | reverse complement strand
ACAAACAGAGGCACAGCCTAAATGTAATATCTCATAATTATATTATTAGTGCAGATCAACCCCTTTATGTCACTGTGGCCTGATCAAAATATTGTTTTGGTCGTAACTTCAGTCAGGCTCCATTGAAAATGTATCTCTTGAGTATCAAACACTCAGGCTGCTGTAAATGTTTTGAAGATTAGAGGCTGTAAAAGCCTTCTATCACAGATCTTCAAGGGAAAAAAGCAAATCGTGTCTCAAATCACTCCTGCAGCTTGTTCACAATCTTTGCTCACATCACAGTGAGCTGGCGCTGGTGCTGCTGCGCTTCTGTTGTCTGCTCTGTTGTTCAGCTTGTCAAGTGATGTAAGTAGACTCCTATCAACATTCGTTCAGGCATCAGCATCTTATTGTGAGCTTGGCAGTACTCGACTGGGTTTGCTCACAAAGGCAACTTGATACACGAGCTGATAGAGTAGGGATCGCTGCTAACCTGTGTCATCGTGCCAAGATGATCAGAAGCGTTTGTTGAAAGTTAGCAGATAACAAGTTTTAGAAACAGAAATATACTAAGATGCAGAGATGACAGAGCTTTAATAAAAAAAAAGACCTGCCGAGCAAACAAACAATGTAATCAGGGATCAAGTTGACTTTTTTAGACCACATTTTATCCTCTACAACCATAGATGTTATGCTGCCATTGTTAAAGAGATGTCTGTAAACCTGTTGACAGGTCACCTTGAACTGCAAAAAGCTTAATGATGACTCTTTCTATTCTGAATTTTTAAGCCGTGGAGGTTTTGTATTTGGACAACTTTCCATGAGTTGAGAAAAGCGATTTTAAAATCGGTAACATCACCACAAAGTAAAGTTTGCCAAGTGTGCCGAGTGGGTATGGGGGACTCGACTGCACATAGTCAGTGGGCCACATCACCTGGAAGTAAACCTGGAAGCCAGAGAAATTTTTCAGCGCGTGTGCTGGATGAGGTTTTAATGGGTGGCCATCTTTTTGTATGGAATCTAGATTTCATACAATCTTTTTGACCTAAACACAAAGTCTCAGAGAGAATTATGCTATAACTACACCATGGACACCAAAACTAAAACTATAAACGTGCACATAGAGCACATGCACGATAATGGCTGTGCTTGTTTAAGACCTCAGCTTTTCTCTACATGGTGTGTCACTGTGTTCTGCCTTAGAAGAGTAACTCAGCATGTGTAAAAAAAGGTCATTTGCTCTCTTACTTCAACATGTTATCTTTCCTTTAAAAGTGAAGATACATCCAGAAGACAGTTGGTGTAGTTTAGCATAAAAAAATAAAGATGTGAAAACAGCTACATTGTTCAAAAGTACAAAGTCAGCCCCACCAGTATTAGTAATATCAGCACCTGTTTAACACATTGTACTGTGTTTGTTCAATTTTTACAAAAAACTAAGTGTAAAAAACTAAAAAACTTTTGCTGGAAACAATTATTCTGGCTCAGCCTGTTTCCCGTCTACCAACCACTTCCTGGCAATAAAAGATGACTCTTACTTTGATGAAGGTGGCGAGACCCACCCTATGATTGGCTACTACTCTTATCTCATCAGCTTTGTTTGGTGGGGCAGGTCAACCCTTTGCATGGAGGGATTCGTGAATTCGCCTCCAGGCTGTAGGTTTCTATTAACTGTGAGTCATATGAGTCAGTAGGCAAGAAAGTAAATAAATTTCCTCATAATGTCTAAAAAATCCTTTAGAACTTTTTGAAGTTTATTCAGTTGTCAAAAAAATACGGGTTATTTATTCGTTCCATTTTATTATTATTATTGTTTTTTTTTAATATGTGAAAATGCAACTTTTGTTGAGGTTATTGATTTAGTCATACATAAAATCATTCGAACTCTTCCTCTTAATGCAAAAACTTGCACAGAGAAAGTGCATGCGTCAGTTCTTTGTGTGTGTGTGTGTGTATGTAGGGATGAAAGAAGTTGTCAGAGTGAATTAGTCAAAACTGGTGTTGAGGTCTCTCCCACTAGTGCATCCATTCTTTCTACGCACATATATGGATCTCAGATTTCACAACCTCGCACAGACTGTCACACAAAGGCATGCCACACTTTCACTCAAACACAGATCTGCACAGATGTCCTCAGAGAGCTTTAAATTTCCTTTCAAGTTGTTTTTCCTTGAGAAAATGCTTAATTATCATATCCTTTATATATTCAAACCAGATCTCTCTGTTTATTTGTGCATATTGAAGGTTTAAATTGGCACAGAAATGTGTGTGTCCCTTGGCTTTGCAGCATAGCACTGTGTTTACAAGATGTTATGGAGTGTTAAGCGGAGCTGTGAAAGTGTGATTCACTGGAAGTGGGAGGAAGGGGAGAGGCAGACATTTTTTTCCAGAGGCCCCAAAAAAAGCAGCCTTTAAAAGGTCATCGTGTTTTCTTTGTCTATATTTCTTTTTCTTTTTTTTTTCAAAATCTCTTTTGTTTTCGTTCTTTGGCAGCCTCAGTCAAACTTTCAACTCTCTTCAGCTTGACCTACCCTCCTGTTCGTGTTTCTCCATTTTTATCTTGCCTCCCTAAAATTTCACTGCAACTCTTTTTTTCCATATATCTTTCTATCCCATCCTACTCCCCCTGCCTTTCCTTATGGTGTCAGCTGCAAGGCCATGTCCTGGAGTGTCAGCACGTAGAGGACGATTGCAGCTGACGACTCATGATGCGCTCTGTCTCTATAATTACCACTGAAATGCAGAAGATTACCATTATTTCTGGCTGCTGCTGTAGCTAGGTGTGGCCCAGAACACTAACTGCTCTGTGGTCTGCAGCGATCTGCTGTGGCAACAGCGTTACACAATAAGAGCAGCAAATGAACTCACTCACCAGTCTCTCTGTCTTCCTGTCCTTGTCTGTTCTCTATCTATGTTTTGGTTTGATTGTGTCTTCCTCCGACAGGCCTGGCTGTCTCTCTGCCTGCACACAAAGAGATGGATGAACCTGGCTGACCCATCACTTTCTCTGTTTTTCTCTCCTCTCCTCTTGCAGAGGATTTATTGAGTTCCTTGATTTGTACTGAAAAATTTGATCATAAACCTAAGAGCTGCACAATCACCTTCTTGTGCAGAAGCTGACACTGAAGGCTTGAACTCTTCTTGTGCTTGAGTATATCATAGCAAGCAGATTCAAGAGGGCATACTGCACATATCTGTGGTGGAAAAGACAGACAGCTGTGCTAGCAAATGTACACTTACAGCCATTTTTTAAACTTACACATATTTAGAAGGTAACTAAAGAAAATCTACTTTTTAATGTGAGGATAATGTTTTTAGATCAATAGCTATGTTTACATGGGCTGCAATAATCTGACTATTTACCTTATTCTGATTAAGACAATATTTCCATTGAGGTGTTTACATGAGTTGCTTTTAGAATATTTCATTCATATTCCCGTTGACATGTTACAGGGCATAGTCTGATTAACGACTCACGAGATGCACGCCCACCCTACGTCATATGTCCGATATTCCCGCAGGATTTGACCAGAAACCGAAAATCAACAACAACAACAACAACACAGCAGTCGAACATGTTGCTACCGTTTCACCTTTCGTGTTTTATTTTCTAATTTTCCAAAAACTTCATGATATCTATTTCTCTTAAAATATCTAACATGGCGTTAGTTTCTGCCTCACTCCAGAAATGTTGGGACTTGCTGCCAGTCATTTTTTCTTCTGAAGCTCGCTGTAAACTTGCTGTCAGAAGCTAGAGTGTGCAGCGTCAAGCAGTTTGTCTATGTGTCACTGTCGCAAAACGCTGCCGAAACTCCGAAAGGACGGAATAGCGTGATTGAGGTGTATACATGTGTACAATGATACAACTAAAACTGGAATACTCCACATATCTAAATTGCTTACTCCGACTATGACCTTATTCGGAGTAAGGTGATCAGAAAATGCTGTTTACATGGCAGAGTCTTATTGAGAGTATTGTCTTAATCTGGTTAATATTGCAATACTGGTGTCCATGTAAACGCAGTGACTGAGACGTTGAAACAAAAACCTACCACTATTTCATCCTGCTATAAAACATTGAACGACGAAAACAAAAGCTGCAATTTGCTACTGTTGCTTTTTGTTTAAAGACAATGCTGAGCAGAGAATAAGCCCGGAGCTATTATAAAATAATCCACATAATATAGGCAGGGCGCTGAAAATGACAATTAACAGTACAAGTGCAGTGCATGAAGAGGTATTATGTGGCAGGATATGACCAGTCACAGTGAAATCGCTCTTGAATGCTCAGAGCTGTGATAGGAGGAGAGCATTGCCCTAGTTTGAGTCTGGCGTAATTATGTAATGCTTGAGTACCTGCAGCACCAGCGGCGTGACAACTTCTGAATGTGAATCTAGGCAGTGAGGAAAGTGCAGACAGGAACTGCACACCTCCCTCCAATCCTTTTCGTGATACGCAAATCTCATCTTGAGCTCACTATGTTTTACTGACATTGTGCACTCATTTGCTTATTTATTAGCATTCCACTGACACATTCAATACTTTCTTCCTTCCATCTTTTCATCTTCTCTGTCGGTTTCTTTTCCCCAAAATAATCCTCCCTCTTTTTCCTCATCCCTTTTCTTCTTTATCGCCATCCCTCCATCCTAGCTTCCTTCCTCTAACCCTCTGTCCCTCTCTCCTTGTCTCTTTCTTCCTGTCCCCCCATCCCTCTTTTTTCAGTCCCCTCCCTCCATTTCTAATGCCACATACCAAATTCAGGATGACAGTATGCAGCTGTGGGTTTTGTCCTCCAGACAGCATCTTAGAGAAAAGCTTAACCCCCTCACACACGCATACAGACAGAGGGAGGGATTGGCACTAACCTGAGTCTTTCATCTGTCGCTTACATAATATTTTTAGGATGGAGTCATGCCGTGCATTTTGCATAGGTGATACAGTCAGAGGTGAAAGTCTTTGCAATGAGGAAGATAATTTGTCATAATGTAACAACATGCTAAAACCTCTTTTCTTTCCCTTGTTTCTTCTTCAGAAAGCAAAGCTCCATGCTGCCTTGCAGGAGAAAAACCGTCTGAACCTTGAGCTGATCAACCGCCAGCTGAAGGCATCCAAGTATGACCAGGTATCGCATTCACACATGCAGTTAACAAGAATGTTATCACGACTGATGTCGAACAGAACAGGTGGACTCACAGATGCAGACTTACACAAAGGGCTTATCAGTTTAAGCAGAGTTTAATTCAGTACAGGGGCCTGGACTTCGAAGCGAGTTCAACATGCCTAGGATCTCTTTGTGCAACCCAGCTTTGCTAAACTTAACAAAAGCGTTTCAGTTAAGCAGTCACACAAAGCTGGTTATAAATGTGGTAAATCAACCCAGGTGTTCCTGATTTACATGCAGTCTAGTGGCAGCGGAGTGGCATGTTTTAAATACGAGGAGCAAACTAATATAGGCTATAAGTCAGATGCAGGAAGATCAGAAAAAAAAATTGCTGACTGTGTGAATGCAGAAGGTATTTAAAATTAATGTGAAAATAATAAAAGGAACGTGCACACATTGGATAAGTGTTGGATCACAAAAAGCTTAGTTGGCCTCATTTATTCAAACTGTTACAAAGAGTTTGGGTCCAACCAGACTTGGGAGTGATTAAAAACAGGCTTAATATAAAATATAATTCAAAGCGAAAAGAAGGTTTGACTTTGATATTTTCAAGTCCAAAAACGAAAACGCTTTAGTGCTTCATTCATTCTCTGCAGCAGATGGTTTAAGAAGCTCATGCAGATAAATCATTCCTCCTGACAAAAATCTATACTTTAAAAAAATCATCAGATAAATTTAAAGAGGCTTGTCGTCTGTGAACATTCTTTCCCTCTCGTGATCCACCCGCTGATCTCTCTTCTCAAACATAACCTGGTTGCTGTGGTGATACAGACCGGGTAAATAGTAATCCAAACCCAGATTTAAACCTGAAGTTCCCTCGCTAAGGATAAATCCCACCTTGTAGTACAGGCCTCAAGTTGGAACACATTATCCAGGGCAAAAAAAATCCAAAAGCAGAGCAAAAGGCAATGGTCAATAAACAGGGAATGGTCATACACACGAGGAGTCGTGTTAGGAAAACAAAGGCTGGAGCGAGACATGAGAGAACACACTACCAACTAGCAATGAGAGGTAAGACACAAAGGTTTAAATACACAGACAATTGGGATGATGAGACGCAGGTGACCACGGGGGTGGGGGGTGCACAAAGGATGGGAAACACCGGGGACCGGATCCACAAGACAGAAATATGGGTGAATACCAAAATAAAACAGCAACTTGGAATTTCAAAATAAACAGAAACTGAACATAACCTTAACTGACTTGACGGAACATGTCAAATGTATTAAAAAGACACACACACACACACTGATGATCAGTGGTCAAACACCACATGATTCATAGCACGATCCATGCTGCTAGTGGTGATAGAGGCGCTGTATATGACATGCACAGTCTTATAAGTGACTATAATATCAGTCACATGATAGATTCTGCGATCTGTCTCTACAGAACAGTACATTTGCAGCCTTGTCATAATAAGATTTCACTTCATATTTTTTATATTGCTTCTTGTCTTTCCCATCTTCGTCTTCAATGGCACAGTCAGCCAGAGTCTCCCACTTCACACATGCACACATAAACACACGCACAGGCCGAGACGGACACAATCTGTGATGGTAGGCGATTAGCTACTCTGGCGCTAATAGTGACTCTCATAGAGGGGGCAGATTTGACACGTGTCCAGGGACTCAGCTCGAAGGTTTTGCTCTACCATGCCACACAAAAAGATGCCATCTGTGCCCTGACAAGGTGGGCATGGAAGTGGAGCAAAAGTGTGTCCAGTCCCACCAGATATATAGTATGAATGACTACTTGCAAGGGTAAACACAGAGTAAAACATGAAATGTGTGGCCTGTGTGCAGAGAGAGAATGGAGGGATGAAAGAGGGGAAAAGGACAGAGGTGTAAAGCCTTATTCGCGCAGGATTAGTATGACCTGGGGATCTCCAGTAATTTGCATCAATCACAGAGGAAGTCTGTGATCTTACTCTTGTGTGAATCAGCCGTGTCGGTAACTTGTGAAGTAAAAATTCCACCACAAATTACCTACCATATTTCGACAAACACACAGGGCCCACAGAGACATCGATTAGTCCCACGCTAATCGATGTCTCTGTGATTTGGCGGGATTGTATTTTTTTAAAGGGTTTTTGTTTCCTCTCCGCCTTTTCTCTGCCTTTTCCCCTCTCAAAAAGAACAATGGAGGGTGCCTTGGAAGGTCTTGACAGTATTTTGGGTCAGCTTGGTACATGTATACCATTCGCAGAAAGAGCAAGACTAAAGCCATCAAAAGAGCGAAAACTCGAAAAATGATGAGATTGAGATGGATGACATGCATTGCAGCATGCGGTAAGGAACATTTTTCTATCTCTCAACATGCCCAACAGTGTTATGTAGCCTTACGCAAACCCTTGACATCATATCCGGGGGTAATGTCAGTAAATTTGAGTAAAATCACAGGCTTTGCTTATCCTGTGCAAATGCATTACACGAAACACAGACGTGGGGGTTGTAGTGTGAATTTGTGAATAAGAGAATGCTCGTATCTCAAACAAGTGTTGTTTACTTGAAACAGGCAAAGCGGTACAGCAGCTCAGACTGGGCAGCAGCTTCATCATTCAGCTAACTTCATCATACATTCAGTAGTCGCCATCTTGAATCTCCTTAACCCTACAGCTCTCTTATACAGGTCTCTACAGTAATCTGCTTCACAACAGTGTCGCCTAGCAGGAGAAGGAGCACACATATAAATGATAAAACACAACAGGGGGTAGTTTCTAAATTACATGAGGTCCCCAGGTAACACTAATCCCGTGGGAATAGGGCTTTAGTTGTTTGGCTGATTGGCCATATGAGCTCTGAATAATGATTGTGGTAGCACTAAGGATGGAGCCATAAAAGATGTTGGTATTGAGGAAAGCTTTGCGCGTAGAAGTATAAACTGTAGGGAAACCTTATTTTGGGGCAAAGTCAATCAACTTTTTTGGTGTTTTTTTTTTTTTTTCTTTAACACCACAATAAGACTATAAAACTACTAATATTGTGTACTCCTACAACGACTGCCACTACTGCCATCGGACTGTTAAAACCACTGCTTTGACAACTACCACAACTATTAGGCTACTGCAAATTTGACTTATGTTGAGTTTCTGCTACTGTACTAAGGCCACCACTAACACTTTAAACATGAGGCCAGATTTCCATTCCTACTCGAAAGGCTGTGAGTGGTCATTTTGACCACCAGATTCCAAATTCTATTATCTCTCATGATGAATACCCAATATAGAGATTCATGCAAAAAAAAAAGTAGCAATATCGGCAAAATCTGAGCGGTCCTTATGACTGTCTGTGGCTGTAATAGGTAGAAATGATCACATTTTGTCTGCCTTTAGCGTAAATTGCATAAATAACATTTTAAATGGAAATACAGACATTTTTAGGAAAAGTCAGGGATCAGCAGCACTGTATTTTTTTTTATTCAACAAAGCTCTCTGACTTATTAATCTAAAAAAGGTTAAACTGAGTGTCATCGCCTTTCTAGTGTTAAAGCTACAATGATACAATATTGTTAAAGCAAGAGAAGTTGTGTCACAAATGAAAAAGAGACACTAAATATGAGGCAAATTTACTTTTGCTTAACCTCCACCTTTAACCTCTAAAAACAAATGCCTGCAGATGACTATTGCTCAGGATTTTTTGCTAAAAAAGTGGAAGCACACCATGAAGTCAAATCGAGGACATAACCAAAAAGGCCAAGGAGGTTCCTTAATTTTTTGATCATCTGACAGGCAGTTGTGATTGACTTACTGGCATCCTTCCCGTTATAATCATGTCTTACTAGGACACTTGAATAGAACAAAGTCATAATACAACGGTGCTTGTTTTTTTTTAAACTGTGACAAGTCCAAGGCCCATCCAAGTACAATTCCCACCACTGCAGGTAAACAGTAAAAACGTTTCCTGTTAGTGAAGATATTTTACATTGAATGTTTTTTTCGTCTATCTCAATACTTTTTATTTCCCCTGGAAATCAAATGGACCATGGCTCATTTACCAAAACCGGCCTTCTCACGGTTAAAACAGACCTGAAATCAACACAGAGGTCCTGTAAAATTGTTGTTTACAAAGTGCTTAAAGAGAAGCGGAGCAGCTGCAGTCAACACTTCTGTGTCCCCACACAGATTACATCTTTGCTCATATCAATAGCCAGTTTGTTAAATATATCAGGAAGTCACGGTACCTTGTTAGGCTAAGCTCTACAGCAGTTATCTCTGTGGAAATTTTAGGTCCCGAGGTGTATATTTTAAGTCTAATTTGATGTTATATTTGAGGAAATGCGAGGTTTAAAATGATTACTCACAAACAGGGTCTCGTGAAGTCCACAGAGGCTCTTTTCTCTGCCCCACAAACTAATGGCTTTCGGCTGCTCCACTGGAGCTCACAAACACCTACACATATGCATATTATGTAAGCCCCAGATGGACCAAATGAATCAAATTGATTTATTTCCTCTGGTACTGCCTGCAACATGCCAAAAGTGAAATGGGGAAAATGTGTGCTTCTAGGTGCATTTTTCAAGGTTGTGATGATTACAGACAATACAGAGAACAAAGGCCACCTCAGCAATAAGCACTGGAGGTAATTGTTAATATTTTCTCAGCATAATAAGTTTCTTATCCATTATGGACAAGCTGGTTATCAGAAAACAGAACCCCAAATGGAATAAAAAAATATGCGCAGCTTTGTGAAGTGTTTGTGAATTTGGCTGATAGTGGCAACTGGGCCTTTGTTGTGATGCACCTGGAGATTTTAGATTACACACAGTTTTGTTTACCCCATGCTTAGTGTGTGTAATCTTGGGTAGAGTGTTCAGGCTGTAACTGGCTTTAGCTTCAGCAGCTGACCCAGACCCCCGCAGCTTTAAACCCTGCCACATAAAGTGGAAGCTGCAGCAGTTCACTGGGTGATGGGAGTAACTGTCTGTTCATGAACTCACACCATTGCCCTGACTCTCATTTTTTATGTGTTGATAATTGCGAAATGATACCACAGCAAAAACAAAACAAAAACATTGAATCAACTGTGACCTGTAATTTTTTTATTCACCTCTGAGACTCTAAAAATGACTTTCCAAGAAAAGTGTTCCTTTGGAAGCTTACATTCATCACAGTACAGTTCACCCTTTGCCTAAAGTTGCTGTTTTTCTCTCAGTGTCAAATGCACAAATACACACACAGGGCCTATTTTAGGTCATTCTCTTGAGATACACATAGTAGCAATTGCAGCAAGTGAAATATTTGTTTGAAAAAACCTGCTTGTTGTTGGGAACAAACATCTCCTCAGAGAATTATATAAGTTTTTAACGAAGCTGAACCTCAACCCTTCACCTCCCCAACCAATCACTGCCACTGCCACCAGCCAAACACACTTGTGCAAACACCCTTCGTACGTCTAATACACTTCTTAGACAGCTTAGTTGGCTCTTAGTTACACTGGCAAGTCTCATCCTATTTGGATTAAGTGTCCTTGCCTTTTGCCTACATACTGACACACATTTAAGGGTATAGAATCACTCACAGAGCCACAATGCAGTAAATAACCTTTGCAGACTTCTATTTTAATACTCTTGCAAACTCGTCCGGATTTATGTTTTTACAGTGAGGTTCAGAAATATTTGGACAATTGCACAATTTTTGTAATTTTGCTTTACAAAACCACAATGGATTTGAAATGAAGCAGTCACGATGTGGTTGAAGTGTGGACATAATGCTTCATTTCAAGCTGTAGCAGAGTCCCTTCTTTTTAGAGCTTCACCATCTTTATTGATTTTTGTAAATATAGGCTTATTCTGAATTTTCTGGCAACAACATGTTGGAACAATGGCATCAGAAGCCTGAAATACGCTGCTGCTACCACATTTGGGAAAAATAACACTGGTTTTGAGCATTCCACAGCTAAACCAGATCAACTGTAACAGCTGCATAGGCCTCATCATCCCAACCACAATGCCAGTTACAGTTAAGATGCCATCCTTGATTTCAGGCAGGTAGACAAAAGACGAAAAGCGACAAGATGAGATAAGATCTCTGAGCATTGACA
>JAQFJB010000011.1:9002392-9015317 GCA_029874875.1 Naso minor | reverse complement strand
AACACAAAAAATTGTTATTAATCTGAGTAATTAAAAAAATATATTTTCAAAGAATCTGACAAAATCTTAAGGTAACTTTGTCTCTCTCTCTCTCTCTCTCTCTCTCTCTCTCTGTCTTTAAAGGGAGAAAGATGAAAAGTTGCTTAAAATCATGCAGAATTATGTGTCCTCAGCTTCCACATGAACCCTTGATTTTTGGGGGACTCAAGTAGAATTCATCGATTGGAAATAAACAGACATAAAAAAGAAAAAATAAAGTATATCAGAGTAGATGTTATCTTGAAAGTTTCCTTGAACATTCACCTTTCTGCTGTGGTGAATGGACATTTTGGTTTTGTGGTGAAAAGATGAGTTGATTTTAGGCTTACTTTTGTATTTCAATTTTCTTTTCAAAGGTTGTGTTCTCAAACTATCCCTTTGAACCTGTTTTAATTCTGTGTGCATGTGCAAATTTTTATTACATACACACACACACACACACACATTTCACCTAGTCTCAGCTCATAATAGGTTGGATGTGCTCTGCTTACTGTGCTAAATAAGCTCCTGTGTTTGAAACATGATGGTTTTATTATGAAAATGTCCTTTCATGTGTGTTAAAGCAAGTAATTTTACTAATGAGACTCTGGTTGAATTATAATTGACAACTGCCAGAGACCAGGTGTTTTCCTGCATTTGAATTTCAAAATCGTGCTGGATAGATGTTTTCTTAAAGTGTGTATTCAAATGCTGAGCGTGTCAAGATGAAGGACCAGCTTTGGCACCAGCTGCCTGGCACTATAGAGCCCCTGATTACTGCACCGGGGGCGACATGTCAGCTTGAAATACTGTGCCCTGGGTTAGCGTGTTTTGAGGCCAGCAGCCCCAGTAAAAACCCCAGCTGGATCATGAGTCAATATGTGATGGAGAGAAGGCGAGAACGGGCTGCAAAAGAAGCAATCCAAGAAAAGGGTGACTGCAAGGCCAATAAATAATGGGGTGTGTAAGGAGCTGGAGTGATGGCGAGCTGTATTTACTCTCTGCTCTTCTTGACAGCTTCGTGAATGTGGTGTTTTTCTTCTTTTTAAACTCCTTCACCTGCAGAGGGACAATTAAAGGAGCCCATGCTTGCTTCTAGACTCTGAATGATTATGGAATACTGATGAGAGGTGATGCTCAGCCAATCCTAACAGGGTTTCAGTGCCGAGTCTTGCATTGATTTGTTTCTCCTCTACTTTCTTCGCCGACTGGATAAAAAAAGGCTCCCCCAGCTGACAAGACTGACAGAAAACATAGTAAATTTGTTTGAAGCGCAGTAAGAAATATTTAAGATAAAGTGCCGGAGCTCAGGAAATTTTTGCCCAGGAAACAGAATGTGTAAGACTTTATGACATTTCAATTACATTTCACGTTAGGTTTTGTCCTGATGGGGCTGCTAATGCAAAAGTAGCTGTGTTTACTGCTGTAAAGCTGCAAACAGATATGCAGACTATGAGGGGGCACTTGATAAGTTCATGGCCTCAGGTAGAGGGAGCCATAGCTCTTGTTGCACAGACGTGCAGTTCAACTCTTTGAGTGATTATGCAGAAGGTTTTGTGGTATTTCTGTTTTGGGTATTAGAAAATCGTAAGTCAGCACTGTCTCAGAAAGTAGACAACACCGGCCTGTTCAGTCGTGCAGAAATGCAAATTTGAACACCTGCCTTATTCACCTGATTTGGCCCCTCAGACAACAACCTCTTCCCTGAGATGAAGGTGCTCAGTGGCGCCCATTTTACCTGACATGAACTTCAGCTTTTCACTGAAACCTCAATGAAATAAGGCATGAAATAACACTCTCTTATCCATGATATAGTGCAATTTGTATGCTTTGGCTGTTCTCAGATAAAAGTAGAACATTAGAATTTACAATAAATGCTGATTTTTGATTTTGATCACCTGACTGTCAGCCTCAAACTGGACTCAGACAGCTTGAGAGGATTTGTCCTAAAATCCAGTTTTAACATGAGCTTCTGGATCATGTGACAAGGGAGAGTATTTCACATTTTCCTGGTGTTTGTTTGTCATGTCCGGTGAATTGAGGCTTTAAGAATGATTTTTTTCTATCAACATGTGTTTGAGCTATCAAATGTCAGAAAATCACACAAAAATGCCCATCACAATTTGCAACCAAATAAAATGTCTTTGAATTTCTTATTTTTTCTTAAATTGTCAATTTAATGTAAAACAACTAGTTAATTATTTCCCTGGAAGCTTCTTCTGTATTTGGGTTGGATAGGGTTTTTAAGGGAGGGGTTTTTTTTGTTTTCTTTTTTGTTTTTTTCTCTCTCTATTGTTCTTGTACAGAATCAAGTTAAGACTGTCTGGAAATCTGAAAAATGACATCTCTTCTATTTCGTATTTTCTCTCTTCCTCCTAATCTGCCATTAAGATTTGCCAGCATCACTCTCAGAACTTTGTGAGCCTTGGACCGCTTCACTTTGCATGAGCCTGGACAGACTGGGCTTGTCAAAATCAAACAAGATTATTGTTGGATTTCAGCTGCCTTGGACTTATAATAACTCAGTCTCCAGTTATAAGACAGTTAGTGCCACAGGAAAAACCTGCAGACCAAGCTTGATTGTCTGGATTTGTTAGAAAAACTTTCAGTGTGACCTCAACTTTAATTTATTGAAACCAATTCTTCATCTGGCCATCCTCTCCATTGTCCTGTTTAATGACACGTTTCTCATCTAATCAACACAATAGCACAAGAGTGTTGTGCTGATTAAGGTTCACTCTGAAAGATATTGTCAGGCTGCTTGCCAAAGCAGGGAATTAATCTAATGTTTGGGAGCAATGATGAATCAGAAGCATTCAGATGAGGTAAATCACAAAAGGCCCAACAAACAAATGACATCGAAAGTGACTGTAATCATCAAGAGGACTTTGTTTTGCAGCTTCAGTGCACTGAGAGAAAAGCAGTAAACAGTACTGACTGTGGACCTATTGTATAAACTCATTCCCGGCCAGGTGAGACTGCAGACTAATATCTGCTGAGAGGTGTGAACTTGGATTGGCTGGTTCAAAAAGGCAAAATGTGAGCGAGGAAGGTTCATATGAATTGTCCTCCCTTTCTCATGAAACCTGCAGTCTGTGGACTCTTAAAGCAAAACACAGTGAAAGTAAACAATGGTCAAATGCAGACTCTTACTGTAGTGGGTCAGCTGATTATTCTTATTGCAATACTATGACCAGCAGTGGTTTCTAATCTGGAGGTTATGCAGGACCCACACAAGGGAGCTAAAATGTACAATGGTGTAAAATGACAAGGAGCTACAAGTTGCCAGTGTATAAAATCTGGATTTTTTAAATGTATTTATTTATTTTTTGCCATGACTGACTTCTTTCCTTGAAAAATCACAATTTGTTAAAACATATTTTTAATAAACCAGTTTGAGAAGAAAAAAATATTGCCCTCACCTTTGAAACATGCACTCAACAAAAGTGCATATTGTAATTCAGGTGGTGTGAAAGAACACTGGACTTCTGCATCTCTCCTTGGCTCTGTACTTGGACTGTGACAGGGACTTTTCGTCCAATCACGAGTCATTTCAGAGAGTAAGCGTGCCTGTTAGCTTCTCTACGCTGCGCTTCTTAGCGACCAGTGACGTCACTTTGAGCTGATTTGCTGTTGCCTTAAGTTGTTAAACAGCCCTTTAGTGACTTGACAAGCTGAGCTGCAGGCGACACCGTCAGCCAGCTTGAGTTGAGCTGAGACAGACCAGTTTACACCACTGCAACTTTCCTTGCAACCGTTTAATCTCGTCGTGAATCTTTGGTGCAAACTGGTCTTCAAAGAGAGAACGACAACAAACAAAATAAAACATGAACCGGAGCAAAAACAGGGAGGGAAGGGTGCAGCAGAGTTGCTTCCTTAGGCTACAGCTAGCTTGATTTCCAGATGTTGCCTACCTCAGCTTTGAGGGATTACAGATATTATGTAGTGATAAGATGTATACTCTGCTGTATAGTAACTGTGTAGCAGCATAATGTATTGGCAGTTGGCACATGTTACACTAATTACATTAAATTATTTCCAGACTTCTTGAGTCTTATATACTGTTGTCTAGACCTGCTTTATACTTACATATAAACAAAACTGACATGACTTGAGTTACAGCAATGACTTTCTGAAAATCTTAGATATATAAAACATGACGTGGACAAAGAGTTATTCAGAAGAGCTTTGTGTTTCTATGTTGAAGAACACTGATCATTAAAATAAATCAATCCCACTAATTTACAGTTGGGAAAAATACTTTGGGCACCAGCAGCTCCTATGCTGTCTGTTTTTCAGATAAACAAGAGTTAAAAAGGTCACACTGAATGATTTTGTTTTTGTGTTTGCAACTTGATTTTAATCAACATCTATTCTTCTGTATTTTATTACCATTGAGTGTCATCAATTGGTGAATGCAAATCAAATTTAAATGACTGGTTGTAAAAATCAAACAACACTGATTTCATTCATTTTGAATCCAATTACCAATCATGGCTGATGAATTATAAAAACACGTCAGGAGGGAAAACACCAAAACACAGGCCTGCTGCTCTTTATGCTGTGACGATCTGTAAGATGTGGGACAGGATGCTCTCTGGCCCGCATGTGAGACATTGCTTCTCTTCAGACCATGTGCTAAAGCTTGTGGATCTTTAAAGCATGAACATGTCCTTCACTGTGGCTGACACAGCCACAGAATACCTCAAATTAAAGGATTTCGGGCAACATAGAAGTAGTGAAAACAAGAGGGAAGGAGAGGGCAGATAGGAAATTCAGGAAGGAGGGGGAGACAAAAGTCAGGATGCAAGCCAGTGCTTTCATGTCCTTCCAGTCCTCCCTCTCACATAAGGGTTTACTCAGTGAAATCTGCTGCCTGTGGTTCTTCATAGAGTTCTGAATTGGCCCTATCGGTGGGATTTGTTTTCACAAAGGGAGACATTTGGACTGGGATTATCAGAGGCCCAGACCTCCATGTCTAAGCTCAGTGCAGCAGCCTGCCAGAGATGCTCCTTCCTGCCAAATTCCTGCAACTCTGAACTGAATCAGTGTGCATGGGGCTGTAGTAAGAGCAATACTTGGCGTTCAAAGAGTTCAGTGGTAGGTGCATGTGTTTGTTCACTTCCCAAAACCCAGAGCACTAGAGCAAAAGTATAAAGAGTGGACTAAACTCTATGTTTGTCTGCTGTCATGTAGGCTACAATCGAAGCATGTCTGGGTAACAAGCTTACCACGCAATAGTAACATAGCATTAGTCAAAGAGTAGGCCTTTAAACTGTGTTTCTTTTGTAAGTTTATGTCGAGGACAGACTACACGATATCGGCCTAATAGTAACCTGACCGGGAAGATGTAGGGCGTCAGGTAGGCTCGGAAATGACCAATGAGCATCAGGCGCAACAATCGATCATTTCATCTTGCATAGTGTGTCATAATGGACGATAACAGATGCCGCATCTAGGACGCCTCACTACAGAAAGACTAGCATGTTTGATTTTTTGTTTACCTCTCATGACAGCTTGTCAGTATTAGCAGTAGTCAGTGGCGAGCGCTTCCTTGCTGGTGACATCAAGTATGTCGTGAACTGCAAATGATGATTGATCGGGAAGCAATGTGTAGTCTGTCATGTCTCTTGGCCACGACATGGCAAGAATTTATAAATTTTTAATCGCCTCATCTGACACAGTGAACGTTTGAACAGACAAAAATGTCTTTTAGTCTGACCTCGGCGTAAAAGAGAGAAAACAGGTTACAGGCTTGCTCACATATTTTATTGAAAATCTCCTTATAAAGAGCAACGTTAAACTGAACTTGGAACAGAACCATGCTAGCTACTCTTTGTCTTTATGCTTAATGAAGCTAATTGACTCTTGGATTTTGCTCCATATGTACAGACAGAAAATCTTATTCTTGGCACAAAAATGAAAAAACATACTCATGAAACGAACTGAACTGTTCCCTGTAAGGGAATCTTTTTTTAATCTCGTTTGCAAGGAAGATGTTGGGGTCAGATGGATTTAGTGTTCTGTAATGGATGATTTACTCTGCAGCTGTTTTAATTATTTTTAGTTCATTTACTCTCCAGCTGTGCGGCTGAGTGTACTTTATACTTAAAGTCCTGACATCTCTCTGAACAGAAATACATTTTGATTCTAATTTGTTCAAAGACCTCGAGGGAAATCGGATAATACCTCCAAAGAATGAAACCTGGCGTCAACAGCAGCTCCATCTGCTGCTAACTAGAGGGTAGTTAAAAAGGTCACTGCACATTGGATGGTGAAAACTGTAGTTCAGCAAAAGCTAACCTGAGTGTGTGTAATGAGGTCATATAGCCTAGTGTAGTTGAGGGTCATTAGAATATTATGATTAATAAATTAGGCTCTGTTGTAGTAGAAACCATATTTTGTGCGCCTGTGTGCATCCCAAGAGAGTACAGCGTCCTCTCTAATGAGTTTCACTTTCTCAGGTCTAATATCTGTCTCTTCTTCCCAATGATGCTAATGAGATCCTATTGAAACGAGGAGAACATGCCCCAGACGCTCCCTCTCTACCGCACCACTGAGCAGCAGACCTGAGATGCAGCTGAACGTAACAGTTTGGAGGATGTTGTAACAGGAGAGTTTTTCAGCCAGCCCAGTCATCATGAGGCCCTGCGGGGACGGAGAGGGTTGATGAGCAGGAAAACGGTGACAGAGGAAGAGCCAGGCAGTGATTGAAAAGGTCACAGAATGAAAGAAAAAAGCAAAACTAGCTTAAAATATGAGGTGAGTGATCTTGATTTACTAATCGCTGAACACAAAATTCTTGCCCTCAAGACATCTCAGTGAGCCACATCACAGATATTGGTAATAAATGCACGGCGCTCATGAAACTCTTGTACTGTAACCCTAACCTTGTGCTGTCTGGGGGACTGGTGGCTGGCCTGTTTCATTTTGTGTGTAATGGATGTGTTTATGGGGCGATAAACATTGACATTTGACAGACAGATAATGAAAAAGATCATAACATGAATCTATGTCAAGAGGCAGATGAAACGTAAAACAACCAGTTTATGTATGCTGGAGAGATTTCCCTCAGGATCCATGAGACCTGAGTGTCAGCCCTGTCCCTGTCAGTACAGATTACTCTGCGTTAACAGTAGGCCTGCCGAGTTCAAAAGGGCTGGGGGTTGGGGGAGGGGGGACAAGAGTGCAAAAACTGAAAGACATTGCAGTTCTTCTTTCAAATTGCCTTTTTCTCTTTTCTCTTTGTCTCTTCAGTATTTTCTGAAATAAGCCCCCTCTGTTTTTCTTTGTTGCGGCCTACTGGTCTGTTTTCTTTCTTCCCCTCTGCCACATTTACACTATATTCCTCTCAAACGGTGTGTGAAATGAGAGGATTCGGGCTTCCTGCATGAAACAGATGTGGCTCCATGCATCAACCAATCAAAAAGCAGTGTTGCCAATCTACACCATATTGCAGCAAAAGCCAGTCAGAGCTTAAAATGCAGCCCAGAGAACACAAACATATCCCGGAACACTGGACATGTTAACATGGTGCAGAAACTCTGCAGTAAGCTCATCTTTAAAGAGTTGAAGCTCAGTCCCAAGTTCCGAAAAGCAACTTTTTTTTCTTTTAAATATAAAACCATTTAACCTGAACACCAATACTGCCAGTTAATGTTAGTTTATTATGTAAATTAGTATTAAAAATGGAACTTAAATTCCTCACACAGCAGCTTTTTGAAAAGAAGAATGAAAGAAAAGTTTCGGAAATGTCCTGCTTATCATATGGGAACAGGTTTGAAATGTATGTAAAGTGATGTCGGGGGGGCATGAAGTTGTGTGTCAACACATTAAACACATCGAACATCTTTTGTTTTTTTATCTTTTGTCTACAAAATGTTTACAGTTTCAGTGGTTAATATTGCTCCTAATGAATATTGGAACTAAATATTTGAATGTCTCTTAATAATTAGTCTATGTCACAGTCCCTCCTTAAAGCCTCACATGCCTTCCTGTGTGTGACGCACTCACACCTTGCCCTGTTGCCTCACACTGGGCCAAAGCCCAGTTATCCCCCAATCCCCTCTCCCCCCCTGGCCTGCACTCACATTGCTCCAGCTTAACCTGACCTGAGCCTGCTTGCGTCTTCACTGAGCTGCCTGATTTACAGAGTGCCCGCCCGTACTTTCAAATATTGAACATTTTTTTCATCTTGTCCCAACACTGTTGAACTGTCCTCTGGCATCTGTGATCAGGAAGACATCTGCAGATTTTTCCACAGCTCTTAATCCAGACTTCGCATGTTGTCTTCTGCCCACATTTAAACCCTCAGCGAACACATGCAACGATTTTGCTGTGTTGGTGCTCTGTGTCATCGTGCAAATGCAACAGTACCATGCCAAAGCCCACCTCCTCCAAGACTGCCTAGTGTGAGTGCGCCCTGCGTGTTGCATAACCAGTCCTATCGCCACAGCACCATGTCCGCGCTGGAGAAAGGTCTGACTGCATACGATAATTCTGCTATATGGAGAAAACACACTTTGGCTTATTTAAGTTTTTATTTAACTACTCACAATCATTTTAGCCGGCGCAAAGACCAGGATGCTGTGGTGGAGTTTTTTGAAAATGGTAACACGCAGATAGTAAAAAGGGAGGAAAACACAGACTGAAATAGTTGTTCTATGGCAGTTAAAATCTGGTGAGTCAGAAAATTTTAATCTAGATCTTGAGAACATTGCAGCCTCTCACATGCACTTCTAGTGTAAAGGGTGAGCATACTGTCTGCATATGTAAAAAAAACAAAGAAAACAAACAAAAAAACCAAAACATGAATTCCAAAACTGAGAAAATCACAGATAAGTTGCACAAGAAAAATGCTTTTGCCCTCTGAAAACAGAAATAAATGCAGCTCATAAAAACCCTTTGAACACAAGTGTTTATTTTCAACCTCTGACTCAGCTACACTGTAGTGTGAGATTAAAGAATTTGTGGAGTAGAGTGAAAACATTGCGAAATTTGATTTAAAGAAAGGTTTTCCACTTCATCTCTCTGGATATAAAATTTCTCAAACGAGTAAATGAGTCCTTGACAAACAGGAGGTTGTGAGAAAACGCAAAATCTGCTTTGGAACTACCTAATACTACCATCATCTTGTACCCATCAGCCACAAAACTGCTCTCAAAGACCAGCTGATGGTTATGAGCCATGCTAAGACAGTGAATGCAGTGCAGCACAAGCAGTCATTGTATAAACACCATCTTCTATCGCCTTATTGATTTCTGTGAGCTGGAGGAGTGTAAGTAAAATTCTCCAGAGGGCTATGGCGCTCATCCTCTTTTCCTGGACAATAAGATCAACTCAGTGTGACTGGCTAATCTCTCCCTTGGAGATTAAACCAGAAATGACACTTCTTCTTTTCCTTGTTACTCACACATATAAACACAGATGACAGGGGATTAGATTAAGTTGTCCTTTTTATTATTTGCCTCTCAGTTGCTGTTGGATCTCACGGTTTCAGCTTTTATGCTGCGGCCTGAGAGGTATCTCTTTGATCCCACTTGCAGCAGTTTTCTTTCATATTTCTATCTTTTCATCTCTCCTTTTTGCTTTTGGCTTACCACTCCCCTCACTTCATTCATTTCCCCTTCTTTTTGTTTGTTTTGGCTCAATCTATCTCCTAATGTGCCGCAACGTTGTGGGAACGAAGGAAATTTGCCATGTAATCACCCCATGCCGTCCCATTTCACTTGTCTTCTCTCTTCTGCTCTCAGTGGGACTCTTATAAATTTGATTGTAACATCTACACAGAGGCCAAACAGAGCATTTCCATGACTGAATTAAACATATTTAATCCCTATTCACGCTGTACCTCTGATGATCTTCACATTCAGCAAGACAACAAAGTGTACATTTTTTGTCCGTTTCAAACAGATGAGCAGTTTCACTGGATTTCTTTCAGGCATACCCTAACGGCTGGAACAGACATCCTACGTTTGCGTCACATCTGTGTCGGCAGCAGGTCTGCTTATTTTTCGGCGCCCATTAAAACAGATTCAAGAAGCCACACAGCACACGAGAGGCATGTCAGATGCACACTGGACGCACGTCGGCAGCAACGCATCACTTCAGCGTTAGGAGGCTCGCCGATTTTTTCCGTGAGAAGCGCGCAGTTCTCTGCCACAGAGAAATAACCTGTTGATAGTCAAATTGACATCAGACCAGCAAGATTCAATGTAGTTTTAATATTTTCGGTATGTCTTACAAGCTCTCACAAGCTTGTATGTGCAAAGAATCCTCTCATTTGAAGATTCAATTGTGAAACATTTGAAGGATCTTGTGTAAAACTGGCCACACTTCATTTTGGTTCTGGCTTTCATTTTAAGAAAAATTACAGTCAGACCAGAGACCTGTGGAGGACAGACACAGACAGAGAGAGAGGACAAGGGACAAAGAGAGAACTGCTTTAATAAATTTCCGTCAGTTTATAATATGAACAGTCATAAAGTGACATTTCCATGAGGCTGCTTAATCAGAAACTGACCAACTATAAGTAATAAACTTGGCGTTTAATCCTCGCAGCGTGCACTGCTCTATGGCGTTGCTTCTATGGTGCATTTTTGTTTTGTCCTCCACTCCAGCTTTATACCATATTGGATTTTGCCGGCACAGTTTTGCTGACTTGTTTAGATTTTTTTTATATGGTCATTTTTACTTGATTTGGTCATTTTTCCAGCGACTGTGTTGCAGCCAGAATGCCTGTGGAATAAAACAGGAAGCAACTGAGCAACTTTCAACTTCCTATATCTGGACAGAAATTACTAAGTTGATTTCAATTTTAACTTGGCGCCGAACACACGGAGAATGAAGTTTTCTTTTCTATTTACAAGGTGTGAAAAGTCGATGTAAACTCTGATTTTGGAAGCTCTTTGGTGGATTCTAAAAAAGAATCTAAAATATTTGCTTTTTTAGAAGGTCTTGCCACTCTTCCTCTCATGCACGAACTTTTCACCACTTATCTATGACTTTTGAACAAATTTCTCATGACATTTATTGGTGTAACACTAACTGAGGCCGATTGAGTGTCAAGCCAAATATAGCGAAGATGGAGCCAATGAGATGCAGATCCTCTTGTGGCCTCTTGCCCTGGCTGTCTATGTTATGACCTTGAATGTGTTAAAGTTGTGTTAAAATCTTGGCAGCAATTTTGAAAACTTTTGCTCTAAATTATTTGCTGAGTCTTGTGCATCTGTGGGGATCTCCTTTAATTCATTACCACATCTCACGCTCAGGGGATTCAGTAGTTTGGATTATATAAGATCAAGGTTATGACCTAAATTACAGTTTTCTGTCTCGGGACTGGCAACATGCCGACACTATCACACCAACTATGCCTATGTTTCTTAAGGTCTATGAATGAACACGTGTTAAACATACACAAGTTCCACTTGGCTGGAGTGCACAGCGGGGGAGGTATGAACTTGTATGATAGGGAGTACGACAACACAATGATGAGGGTTAATAAATCACTGCTGGTTATGAGTTAATGTAATAAGCCCTCTGGCGATCATGTAAATGAAGTGGCAGCGGAGCTCTGAGGAACTCTTGTTTTTATTAATGAAAGTAGCAGTGTTCTCTCTGTAAGGCTTCCTTGCGGACAGATACTGCTAAATATCTGAGACAAAAATGACATGTATATGCCACTAATTATGTCAATATAAATTTGTGGCTGCATATAATGTGATCCTGCCTGGGAACAGTCTGAGAAGAAGTTAAATGGAAAGTTTTCTCCAATTACATGACAAGAATTATATTTATTTTGGCATATTGCACAGTTCCAGATAAAGAGCATTACTGCTCAGCGTATATGCTTTAAAGGTTGTATAAAGGTTAAAACAAACAATTTATGCATTTATGCACACAAAAACATTTATACATTTACCCACACTAATGCATATTGACTACATAATCAATGTCTCATTGGGATTTTCCATTCCCCTTTTTTTTCTTAAAGTGAAACTAGACAACTTTTTCGGCTTAACTTTGTCACTATGATTGTGACGTGTGGCCAGCTGCCAGGGGCGTCACCATGTTTTCTTCTTTTTTTTCTTGCCTCCTCCTCCTCCTCCTCCTCCTCCTCCTCCTCCTCATCCTCTTCCACAGCTTCTCCAGCCTGCAGATGATTATCTAATCAGGACGAGTCTCTCTCTTTGGCAGCACCTCTCCTCCACTGGGTTAATTTGGCGGCGATGTCCAGTCTTTCCTGTTTTAGTTTGTTTGTTTTAGTTTGGGTTGGAGACCTCTGTAGTCCTATTCTCATGTTTTTGTTTCATTGGGCCTTAGGTTCTTTTATCATTATTTAGGTTTAGGGGGAAGAGCTGGGTGGCCCATTGTGTGGTTGGCCCAGTCTCTTCCCCTCTTTTGTTGCTTTTGGCTGGGGTCTCTGTCCCCTTTTGGTTCATTTATTTGATTTATTTAGTTTAGTTAACTCAATAAAATACATCTTGTGCTATGGTTAACCGGTTGTGTGGCATCCCGTGTGTTATATGTTACAGACTCATTTGAGCCACAGTTAAGTCTGAGGCCGTAGCAATGATATAAACCCTGATTAAACAGTGGTTGAAAAATGACACCATTCACCTCTAAATTGGTCTCCAACAGGTTTTTACCATAACATTTTCTTTGCCATGGGGATGAGGGTTTCGTGGAAAAATGAAAAATCATTGATGTTCTCTGTACTCTCTGTCCTAATTCGCCGATCTACGCTGCACTTCTTAGCGACAGGTGACGTTGGTACGAGCTGATTAGCTCGCCGTGCTCTGACTCGCCTCTGCTGACAACAGAGTGTCTGTAAGTCACACCGTCAGTCGGCTCGAGCTCGAGCTGAGACGGACCAGTTTACTCTGCTGCAACTTTCCCTGCAACCGTT
>JAQFJB010000011.1:8925959-8940655 GCA_029874875.1 Naso minor | reverse complement strand
ATGAAAATGAGATTAGGATGAGTTGAGATAACAAAAACATACGACAAAATTAATTTTATTTTAACATATTTTGGACATCTTAAATCATGTTTTTCATTCATTTGGAGAGGAATGATTTTACAAAGCATAAATGACCCAATCCAGGTTGCAGAGTGCAGCCTGAAGCATCTCATACAAGGCTCCAAATCAGCCCTGAGCTCATCCAAAAGCTCCAAAATTGCATTGCTGGAAAGGTAGTATGTACTTATTTTTCTTCTACCAAAAATGTTGCCACGAGTGGTAAAAATGCATTCTCTATGCATTCTTTCATTTTGTCTGTGCCTCCTCATCTCCCCAATAACAGCAGCCGTCTGTGTGCAACACTGGGCAGATTATCACCTCCCTTCCCAACATATTAAATACAGATGCAAACTGCAGTCACTGACATTACTTTCAGGCTTGATAAATTGCAATGCTTGTGCTAAAATAATATTTTTGCATTTTCTCCTCCCTGTATTTTGCACACGGGTGAAAACAACCCATGTTGCATATTCATTAAGGGAAAGGTGCTAAATTGACAGTGTGCGCTATCTTGCTCATTAAAAGACGCAATTCTCAGTGCGCACCCTTATGCTGCATTCACATGGAATCAGGTAGATGGCAGACGGCGGGAGACACCTTGTGAAAGGCGCGGGAAAAAACAAACAGTTTGACGGAACGGAAGGAGGGCAAAATGAGACGCACATGAGGATGTGTTGCTGCGTTGATGTCGCATTGTTTACAAGGAAATAAATAAAATATATTTCATGACATTATTTCGTGATTATTATTTCATGTAACTTTTCTCATTATAGGTCTACATGTAGCTGTAAAATGCAGATTTTTCTTATTTTTCTATTGCAAATTTAAATTTAAATTGGAGGACAATCAGCTCTGTGTCAGCTTTTCGTTTGAGATCTCAGCAGGTTTGCAGGCTGTGATAAATACAACTCTGGGTATTACTGCACCAAAATAATCACCTTCTCATTGTCGAGATTAGACAAGTTGTCTCCTTGCATGAGCCATTTGAGGATTCACAGAACATCCGGTTGTAAATTATGTTGTGGAAGACTGCAAAAAGTTAAAATATTTTAACTTTGGACAGCAACGCCATCTGCCGCATTTGCCGTCTACTGTCTGCCTGATTCCATGTGAAGCATTAGTCGATCAGTTTGCACATTTGTTTGCGGGCGATATCAAGTTTGCACATGTTTTTACACACACAAACCTTTAGTAAATCAGATCCTTTGTGCCCTCTCAAACTCTGTGCTGGCTACTGGATCTTCTACCATCTTCAGTGGCTAGCAATGTAATCACCTGGTTAGTGAAATGTTCTCGGGGATATCTGAACACAAACAAAATGCACTGGAACTCTAATCACTCTAAGTACACATCGTGTGCACTCTGACACTGCAGGAGATCCAGGGTTGAGCAGCTGGACACTCCGGCACTCCCAGCTGGAGGTTAATCAGATCACATAAAAGCAAAGCACACCTCATCTTTCATCACTAGGCAACACATTTATGCAGCAATCAATAGGTGGAATCATATTTTCTCCTTTCAGAGAAATGAGGGAAAATGAAGTGTTATGACCTAACCAAGATGGATGAATGTGTGTGGGGCTTCATACATCAGACATCAGTAATAAGTGTGAGCTTCGTGTTGCTTCTAAACTAGAGTTGTTTTCATCTCCAACAAATCTTACGGCCTCTTTAGTTCCAAAACGGCCCATGGGTCATTTTCTGTCGATAAAGTCCCCAAGACTGACACAAGTAATTTACAGCGTGCCTGTCATCTCTCTTGTGCACAAGCACCTGCATCCCATCTTGCCATCCCAGCATGCAACACACACAAACATTGCACATATAGCCACATTATTGTAGACATACTGGCAGCCCTACATGTCACAATCCTTCAGGACTGTTTTTCTGGTTAAGGATGCAGAGAGAGAGAAACTTTCATCCTTTTCCCATAGTGAAACCATTGTAAGCAAATATGCATCACTTAACAATTAAGTGGCATCATCACAAAGGCTTAATTATTAATTTGCATTTTATAAATAGATGTTTTAACATGTCCTGAGATTATGAGTTCAGTAGGGGTAATGTTTACTGCCAAGGCACAAAGTAAAATCAAGCCTTTGTGATAAATCCCTTTTTATGTGAAATATATTAATACAATTTTCAATAAACATTTGCCACCTCTGACGTCCTTCAATAGTTAATTAAGTCAAATTAAACGCTAAAGCTAATTCTTTGATAATGCCCTCCATCATTAGTGGGCCTATAGGAGGTAACTGTTGTAAGCACGGTCCTTGTCTTTTTTATTCTCCAGAATACAACAGCAGAACACAGCAAAAAACAAAAGCAACTACAACAACCTCCTTTTTTTCTGCTTAGATGGAGATGCAGAGAGTAATTACATATTACATGGTCTAAACAATGCTGAAAATAAGCTGTTTGTAAGCTGTCACTTCTTACTCAGCCAGTGTGTCATAACACAAGCTGCCTCAATTAGATCCAAAAGGTAACTGCTGGTAAGAATGACATTTAAAATCCATCCTCTGTTTTTGCCTGCTTGGAAATAGCGTATTTCAGTGTTACGGGAGTCTAAAAAAAAAAAAAACAGAATGGAAATAAAAAAAGATAAACCTCCCGTTTGGGCGTTAGTTATGCCCAACTCGGGAAAACTTCCAGCAGCTTCCAAGCATTTCTTTGTCTGCATAAAGAACATTTTTTCCCACTCAGTCTGCAAAGCATCACATCTCCCTGGTGGGGGTAGTAAGCAACGGCAATGAACAGCAATTCGCCAGTTGTGCAGAGAGGAAAACAACCTCAAAGCTTTCTGCCTTGAAGACACATTTGGGACATGAATGGGCTTTTTATGACACTTCAATTCTGTCCATTGCCCGTGGGCCCAGTGTTGTGCGTTGTACAGTGTCAGAAAGGGAGAAGGTGAATGGCGGAGCAGGGAGTCGCTAAGGAGTCGGCGGTTGTTTAGACGAGATGAACTAGGAGACAAGAGCTCTTGAAGCAACGGGGCCAAATGTGCTGAGCGGAGCAGAGCAGCAGTTAGCCTTCATACGAGGGCACCCACAGGGGTAATCAAAGGATTCAGCTTTAAGTATATGGGCTACGCTGTTGTCATTTAACACCAGAGATTGCCTGGGTGAGATTATGAATTTGACCAGCTCTCTCTCTCAGTAGCCGCACTATGAAAGTGAGTCAAATGAAAGAAGTGACAGTGACAGATGAAGTGGCAGGGTGGAAGGGAGGAAGAGGGAGGAAGGTCACAAATAACAACAACTCTCGGCACATGGTAATCATATCCGCGTGAATCCATTTCAGGTATATAATGTACATTATACACTGATTTTTTTTTTTTTTCTTGCGGGAATATATGGAATCAAATGCGGTTAAGTGGGTAAGAATAATGCAGTGAGTTGGCAAAAAGGAGCAGAGTGAGTAATGCTCTGGCATTTCCAGCAAGGTTACATTGTAAGAGAGTCAATGGGCCTTGGACATCAGGCACTGCAGCTCCTCCAGTGAGTCAAGTAATGCCAGCTCCAACATTAATAATGTTCAGGAGAAGGGATGAGCAGGAATTTAACGTACTTACTTTCTTTAAATACATCAGTACGGATTAAACTAATGATTAAGTTAAAATGAAATATTGCCAGAAATACTTAGAATGTTTCAGAGCCTAAAGTGACTCGTTAAGCTTCTTCAACAGTCCAAAACCCAAAGATTCGTTTTCAATATTAATAATGTGAAAGAAAAAGCAGCAAACTCTACATCAGGGCTATTCAATTACAAAATCAGGTATTTTCAGTGGCGGGTAAGCAGCAGGTGACAAATTTTCAACCAACACAAATGAATGTAATGAAAAGCAAGATATTTTTGTTCTATTGTTTCCCTTTCAAATTTCATCACATCTGACACAGGCGCATCACAAAGTTCATCAAAGTAGTGCAGCTCCGGTTGTGACACGCAATCAAGCTCTGCACTTTTGCAGCCCTCTCCTGTGATCCCTCTGGAAAGTTTGTCGGGAAAGTCTGATGTCTCAGTGTGGTGCCTCCAAACATTGTATTCTTTAAATATTGCAACACCGTCATCACATATTAAAAACATCCGTTTGGCTTTTGCATCTGTCGTTAAAATAAAGAAGAGTTTTTCAGTCCAGGCAGGTGTAAACCAACGGTTTTCATTGTCAGTTTTACGTTTTGGGGTTGAGAAAGACTACTACTGCCACAACTAGACATACATTCACAACAGCGCACTGCATTGTAGGATGAATGTTGCAAGAGCATTGAATTCAACATCTTCAGGAATTTCTTTTGGCTAGCACAACATGTTTTTCTCAGTTTATCTCTGCTTTTCTGGCTGGGCCACTCAGGGGTTGCTATTATTTTATGTAACTTTTTTTGTTATAGGTCTTCATGTACCTGTAAAATGCAGCTTTTCCTTATTTTTCTATTGCAAACTTCCGGGGTCGCATGTGGCCCGTGGGCCGCCACTTGAATAGGTCGGATCTACATGTTAGAAGCTGGAACAACCAATTGCTGAATATTTTTGCTTGAAACAAGATTTTCATTCAGCGACTACTAAAGTTGTCGTCAGCTTATTTTCTTTTGATAATAGAGTAGTGGACTCATCTTTGCAGATCTTTGCAGTGGAAAAATAATGATGGTTTACAAGCTTCTAGTTGTAAAACTCAAACAATACCAAGTCAGCGAATTAAACAATTCATCGATGAAAAATTCAGCTAAAGACAATATAAAGAGGAGCATCCAGGTTACTGCATACCAGAGGTGGCACAAAGTCATTATTTTGCAAGTCGCAAGTAAGTCTCAAATCTTTGCTCAATAATATTGCAGTGCGATGTGCATGTCTTTAATGTCTTTAATCACTGATTTAAATTAATAAATCATTCAATGCCAAGCATTTTAAAATCAACAACAGAAAAAATCCCTGCAAAGGACATTAGTCATTAGTTTGCTGTGGATAAATGATTTCCGTCACTCTGTCTCTGCAATCAAATAATGGATAGAAAAGGGATTGTAGGTGAGCCGTGACAGATCAGTGCTCTGAATGCATTGCCTCACTTGAAGATAGAGATTGAAAAATAAACACCAAGAGTGCTCAAATGTGAGAAATAAAGATAATAGCAGGACACTGGAGGACACTCGACAGATCTTTTCCAAAAACTACTGCGGCCTAAGTTTATTTATCTTACAGACAGCTAGAATAGTTGAGAATGACAGTCTGCAATTTTATCTTCCTCGATGAAAGTGATTTTTTTTCTTGTCCTCACACAGACAGGCGAAAAGCTCTATCAGGCCCTCCATAATAACAGGTTGTATAAATCGGAGTAAAAAGGGCGATCAAGGTAAGTGAATGTGTCTTTAGTTGGAGACACGCTCTTGAGTTTAAATGTCCGTGAGTAAGGATGGAAAGTATGATGGGCTGTACGATGAGGCTGAAAAAGTGAATCTACGCCTCTGCACTGCAATACAAGGGAACAGTAATGTAAAACACTGACATTTCACAACACGATTACAGTAAAAGTCATCTAAGATTTTAGCGACGTGGTCTCCGGGTGGCTGTGATGGTGCAAAGCTCCTGCAGAAGTCATTTTTTACAGTTCAGGGATCTGTATCTGCTGCCTGCTGCAGGGGGACTTTAAACAGGAGTCGAGGGGTTGTTAGAGGTTGTGTGCTACAGTATAATGAGCGCTTTGCCGTCTGTGTTAAAGCATATGTGTTGCGGTTTATGTGACAGGAAGCAGAAAATACAATGATCAGACCACACAATACAGACATGCAAGGCAAAGAGAAGGCCAGAGGAACAGAAATATGCTGCATGTGTGTTCAGACTGTGTGTGAACATTTGTGAATGCATGCAATAATGTGCATGCTTGTTTGCATGGCTGTCTGAGCATGAACACCATAGAGACGACTGTTAGGCAGCCTCGTGCAAACTCTATCAATAGGAATTAAGACTTTGAACCGGCATGCGACCCCATTGGTTAAACAGATGGCGGAAAGTATAGCCTCTAAAGCTCTAACTGTAATATTTGTAGGTAAAGCCAAAATGCATGTTTGAGTGCTGGCGTTCATGTGTCGAGAGACGCTTCTGGCACAGGTACAGCGGATGGTGTTGATCGGTGGCGCCAGAGAGGAGTTGTGCACCTCTGACAGCAGAGAGGTGGTAAACAGCATGGAAGAGAGGAGCCTGGTCTCCGTTGCCCTGAGGAAGTCCACTGCACGCTCCAGCAGGAGCAGAGGGAGAGAACAGACAGTCATTTCGCTGCTGCTCAGAAACTCTGAAATGAGATGAACTCGGAGGTCTCTCCCTGCAGCAAGCAATGCTCACGGCAGGCATTTCTTTATCCATATCCTCCCCCAAAAGTGCCACAGAGAATTTTGAGTCTTTGAGAGAGCTTAGTGGTTCAGGGAATAAGCGGGAAATGGAAATAAAGATGCCAAGAAAAAGTCTGTCTATCATTTTCACTCAATGCTCAGACTTCGTTTTATTTGTCAGCCTCATCTTTCTCTTGCCAGATTTGGTGACTAACAGAAGCTGTGAAAGGTTTATTCAGATAATTACCTCACGATCGCCTTGGGTTTTTGCTGAGAAAAAGCTTTTCAGAATGTTTCTTCATTTTTTATAGCCGCTCATAAAATAAAATGCAGCGCATCATAAAATGTCTTTGCATCACAGTGGAAAGCTGGCTCCCTTGCTTTCACTCACCGTTGAAATATGTGTGATACAGAGGCCCAAGGTTATCCATCGTATAGGCAAGTAGAATGAATCTAGAATAAATGTGAGTAAGAGAGTGTCAATCTGTTTTTTCATCTTTTTCTAAATGGTACCACTAAGTTACCTCTTTTCACTGCTCATCCTGATTCCAGACGAGAGAAAAAAGGACAACTCTGTGGGGCTCTCCATGATAACAGGTTGTGGAAATCATAGGAGAGAAAAGGTTGTTGAGGCAGAAGAGTCTTCAGGTGGAGACTCACTTGAGTCAAGTTTAAAAGTTCCTTGAACAGGGAGTAGAATGCTGATGATACTGCGAGGCTGACGAAAGTAGATTACCTTGTAAAATAAGGACGAATACATACAAAAATAAGCACGGTGGAGTGCAGCAGCAGCGTGCAGGGGAGATGAGTGGGTGCACTCTCAATAAGTCCTTAGAGTTAATGAACAAATGCATGAATGTGAGGAGTTCAGTTCTGGAACTATGCATCTGAAATGGGTTCTTTTAGGGGTAGGTGTTAAGAAATATTAGGGAGAGTTCAAATCTCATCTTAATATTTAAAAAACATTTAGTTTATAACTAACTAACTGCACCTTAAACTCAGTGCAGGACTTCTTGCTAAGTGAGAGAAGCCTTTTAAACTTAACTCTTCCAAAACACGTGAGAGGCCACTGCCAGGTGAAATTCTTAAATGAGTTTTATCACGTTGCATTACATCAGCAGGATAACCTCTAAAAACATTCACTCAGGCTTTTCAATGACGGCTGTCTAATAAAAAAAAGTAGTAATGAGTTCACTACTGTATGTCTCGCCCAAGGACAGAGAGAAGTTCCCTGCAAAAACAAAGCAAGAAGAATGCATTATTTCATAACTTCAAAGTCTAATTGATCTACAGTAATTGTTTCATTGCTTTAAAAATGAATACTCTGTATGGACGAACTGTGCTGTGAAGAAAGCTCACATAGTTGTACCAGTTGCAACATATTGAAGCACAATGCTACAGCAGATTTTATACAATCATTGCAGCTTTGAGAGCCCGACTATTACATCAAGGGCGAAATCCTTGGGCGGTATGACATAAAGATTAAAAGCAGAATGCTGTTTTTACTGTTTTTAAAACTACTCCTAAAATTATGCTTCTAACTTTAATAGCCAATGTGATGATCCTGACAAAAGTCCAGAGTTTACAATAATAACAAATAAGTTAATAAGGATGCACAGATACATTGATATGCCTTTTTTGTTCAGAGTATTTTCATAATATTACTCACTCCTATATTAAAGACATATACAACGGTACGAGGCAATAAGGGCCCGTACTCAGACTTATTTTGAGCCTCAGCCTTACTTTTAATGTTTGTAAATTATTTCTAGTCTATCTAAAGCTTCTTATGTTACATTAAAAATGATCAGTTGAGTAACCTACATTTCACATTGATTATTGTTTTGAAGTGTGTGCATTTATCCCCACTGATTTTCCCCTTGGGTAGGGTACTACCATCTTCTGTTATAATCTCGTCTCAGTGGTCTGTAATTAGGTGGTTTTTAACAATAACTCACATCATCTACTAGAAGCTGCAAACCCCAGTGAATGTTAACAGAGGCAGATGAAAGCAGCTTCATGATACCGTTTCCACAACCATTTATGTTCTTAGTTTGAGTGAAGCAGGTAACCCCAGAAACACACAGGGACAGCTAGCCAAACAAACGTTACAAACTTTTTGTCTCGACACAGACAAACTCTCAAACAGTGAACGTCAACATGCGACATTCTGTCAACAATATTGTTGTGTCTTGCTCGTGCTCACCTTGTATCTCATCAGTATGCTGTCCTCTGTAACTTTAATCTTCCCTTTGCCACTGAATGTGTGCATACACATATACACTGCACTATGTACATGCGCACACACACATGCGTGCACGGAATATCTTCTTCTTTTGTGGTATGCCACCAGGTGCGCTTAGTGCCATGCTGCCACCACTCAACAAAAGTTATTGAAACAGTCAGTTTTCCTGAGCTTGAAAATGTATTTACAGATGACAGTTTTGGGTGGAGGCGGGGGCAGATTTCCCTCTTTTATATATTTGTAGAGACGTGTCCCCCAATCCCCTGTGGCAATTGTGTGTGTGTGTGTGTGCGCGTGCGTGCATGTGTGTGTGTTTGTGTGTGCGTGGGTGTGTGTGTGTTTGTGTCAATCCAAAATTGTAATGAAACTGACATTCATGCAGGGCTGGAAAAATGTACTAAAACTAAAATAGAAACAATAACATGACTCATTCATTGAAGAAAGGAGCTGTTTTTCACAAAACTTATGGCTCATTTCTCACAATGAATCACACTGGCTCGGGAGAACACAGGTAGCTCTTTCAATATAAATGTAAATGTCTTTGAAATCACTTTGACAGTAAAACCACAACTGCAGGCTAAATTAATCACCCACATAAAAGTGACCAGAACAAAGCAGCATAAGAGTGGTTAAGTGGCACTGCAAATATCCCAGTGGATGACCGAAATTGAGCTGTAATGATAAGCCATATCCAGGTAATAACCGAGCGATTACTTTGGCAAACTTTTGCAGTGACATCTTACTGGAGCCAAGGATTTTTCATTTTGTATCGCCCACTGTATGTGAGACAACTGTCGAAATTAAACTGCTCATAAGCTCATTTCAGTGGTTGTGTGCTGAGCATTGGCAGTGTTTGCACAAGCTGAAGTTTTTAACTTTGGTTCCACTGCAGCACTCGAACTACACTGACCATCTTGTAATGGTGAGTCAGCCATCACAGTTACAAGCTAATTCCAGTTTGACAGTGCTTAGAAACAGAAGCACAACAAATGGCTGCTGATCTTAAAATTCACCAGCACAGCATTTAGAAGATGCCACCACTTGCGTCAGAAACGGCTCCACTGATGAAATAAGACAGCCGGTCAGTTGGTCCACCATTTTGAGACAGACTGAAAAATATCCCAACAACTATTGGATTGATTGCCACGAAATTTGCTAATGGCATGCATGGTCCCCACAGGCTGAACTCTTTTGACTTCAGTGATCACCTCAGAAGTCGATTATCTGATTTAAAAGAGGCAAACTGGAAAACATATCTAGTCAATCGTACTGAAATGTAAAAGATGTCTGTGTTGTGAATCCTTGCACATCTGTGAAAAAGTATAACTTCTGGAAAATTTGTTTTGAGTGGTGGTTCTGTACATGCACAGCGATCTGTGATCACAGAAATTAAAGTAACAGCTCTTTCCCATTTCACTTAGAGAAGGGCTTGGGGTTATCCAAAATAAATGCCTGGGATATTGCCAAGATGGCCGCCGAATGTCCTGACTTGCCAAGAAGGATCTTGGCTAACTCTGCTAAAACTGCTGCTTGACTCCTTCTCCATTCCCATTTGATAGGTTTGCCTTCATGTTTTCTGTTTTGTTTTGTTTTTTTCTGGTGTGTTACTTTCGACTTACTAACGTGGCAGATAGCAGGGAAGGGTAGAAAGCAGCAGAGATACCGGTAAAAGTGTTAAAGTCCCCATGAAATGAAAAATACATTTTCCCAGCTTTAATCTTGTGTCTATGTGTTAATCGGTCATGTATCTCTTGCTATATACCACGTTTTTGTGGTATATAGCAAGAGATACATTTCTGAGTATTTTTTCCATCAAAATCTGTTTTTTTCTCTAATAGGAAAATGTTTTTAATTTTGAGATGACTCATTCTGCACATTTCTTTTTAAAATTTTTTTTGTCCAATGAAAATGATCTCTCAATTTTTTTTTGAATAATATATATACAAGCCTACATTTAGGTTGCAACAGCTCCATTGTGGGGAATCCCATTCAGAAGAGGGAGGGGGGACTCACCACTTTCTGTAATTAATTATGGCCACTATAACCCTGTTTGCTGAACTATATTAGTCGTGGAAGTCCTATACATGTTAGAAAAATTAACAACGTTGTGTCTGTGTTCATAAAATAAACAGAGGCCTGTTAATGTGTCGGACAGCTCAGTGAATAAACACACAGCCCCAGTTAGCATTAGCTTAGCTAGTATTGTAAGGAGGAAGGAGGGTTTTCTATCATGAACTACGGCTGATAGTCTCATCATTTCTGCACTGTATCTGTTGTGGAAGTCCTAGAAACGTTGGAAAAACTTAACGTGTCTGTGTTCATAACATCATCTCATGATGTACAAAGTTGCGTTGTACTGCGGTTGTACTGCTCTGTGTATTCACACACAACAATACTGTCAGTCGGGGCGGGGGGCGGGCGTAGCGTACATGCAGCCGTATTGGCTACTGTGAACGTCAATCAACATCTGCAACAAGTTCCTACCAGAGGTCCGTTTTTGCCGGAAATACGTCAATATGCGGAAACAAACTACACTCTGTTTCATGGGTTCTTTAAAGTAGGGCTGCAATGATTAATCTGATAATTGATCAACTGAAAAATAATCACCAACTATTTTGTTAATCAATGAATTGCTTCTTTCATTTTTCAAAAAAAAGTAACAAGAATTACTTGTTTAGTTTCTTAAATGTGAGGATTTGCTGCTTTTCTGTGTCATTTTTGATAACAAATGGAATCTTTATGTTTTGGGCTGTTGTTTGGACAAAAGAAGCAATCTGAAGATGTCACACACATTGGGCTCTGGGAAACTGAAATGAAATTGAAATTTTTCACACTGTTTTGACATTAATAAACAATTAATCTATTAATTGTTAAAATAATTGGCAGATTAATCGAAATAATGGTTACTTGCAGCTCTACTTCAAAGTGGTTACTTTTTTATATTATATACTTAAGTCTCTCCTTCAAACTCAACGCTGACTTAACGATGTTTAAACGCAGTTTGAATGGAGACAGATGGGAAATGAAATGTGCTGTTGTGTATCACAGTGACTCTCACAGTTCCAGTTATGTGTCATCTTGTTTAATCTTTCCCTCAAATCAAGAGACACTCTCTCAACTCGTTATCTTGCTTTCATTGCATCTTGCTCGATATAAAGAACAAAACCGATGCACTGCGTTGATCCAGACTCTAAAAAAAGGAACAAGTAATGATCAACGTGTGTCAGTGGTGGTAGTCTTAATTTATGCCCCCAATCATTTTTTAAAGCAGCCAGTCCAGCAAAGAATAAGTGCCTGTTTTAAATAACGATGGGTTATAAACAGTGGCATGTCAGACTACTCTTGCATATTTAGTTCATACAAAAATTGGACAGTATTTGGCCTATTTGCACATTGTCACTTCACTTCTGCTGCTTGACTTCAGGGAGTAAAGGAGGGTCATTATAAAATTAAAATTAGCCACAACAGAGGTGCAGATTATGCAGTCAATACTGGCCCACAGTCAGACTATAGGCTGAGACAACTACATAATTATTATATCATTTTGAGTGAACTATTCCTTATTCCTTAGTCCATCAGCACATGAAGAAAAAAACAACTTTTAAGTAGTCCATGGGCCAGTAGTTTCTCGTGTAACCGGTTTCTTGGAATAGCTGATTTACAACAGATAGGATCAGAGGGGATTTAGACGTGGGTACACACAATGCAGACTGAAAAAGAAGTAGCTATACCCCTGCATTTATCCTGAACTACACCACTGACGTTTGTCAGAATTGCACCAGAAAAGAGTGTCATGTTTCCATCACAGACAGTTGCTATGGTCTCGACATACAGACTTGCGGCAACCAATGGACAATACACTTGATCTGACTCACAGAAGTTTTTGTGTCTGTTTTTAGCTCTGCTGCCACACACTCACTCTCTCCACTACCTCTTCCTCTCACATTTATACGCTGTCATGACATACTGCAACATGCAACCACAATGACATTTATGTCACAGCCTGGCACTTCCAAATCGATTGGTGTCCTTGGAGATCAGTCAAAAGCACGTACAGACTACCTTTAGTATTCTCTTCTGGCTTGTTCTCATCCAGATGTCATCAAGCTCACAATCTAGAGATCACTTGCCCTCATCTCAGCTCTCGATATTAACATCAATCCGTTTATCAGTGGGGTTACATAAGTTCGCTCTTTTGTTATGAACACTGCTGATTTGAAAATTAGCAGAAATTGCTGCAGTAAGAGGAGCATCAGATAGGTATCATGGCCTGTAGTTCCTCTGTGGCTCCAAAAGAGCTCTAATGAGTGCACTTTTGCTTCCCCTCTTGATTTTCTCTATTAGCATGAGCATGAGCACATTTGTGCTTCATGCATTGGTATTCATATCACACATTTGGGTGTCCAGAAAGCAGAGCTGACTCTTAGAGAAAAGCACTCCGTTGATGAGAGCAGATCAATATCTAAGCAGCCTATAATCATCTTGGACCAAACTGAGAACCCAAAATGATTCTCCATTCAAAGTTAATGGCCTTTCCTAAATACCAGCACAAGAGATCTCGCTTGTTTATGTTAGTTTGCATCGATTTGACACAGACTTTGTGGCCCTGGACAAATTCATTGAATTCACACAGGCCCAGTTAAAACAAAGACTCTCCCAGACTTTGATCACGACTCCCAGGACAAAATATAAACCAGAGCGGGTGGCCAGCCAAGCAAGACAGGAGGTCCACTGAGGGAAAAAAAAAACAAAGCAGGTATTATTTTTCATCAGTAACCGCAGCTGATGTACCAGCAATGTCTTTACTAAAGGCTCACATTCAATGGCTAGTTGTGTTTTAACAACCCAGCTGAGCGGTTCATGAGCATCATATTGGGCATCATGCCTCGCAACTCTTGGCAGCCTGGCATTGCTCCCCCTGGCCATTGGCAGGCTCTTGTTGTTTTTATATTCTCACTACAGCAGCAAGAGCCATCAAAGATAAAAGCACGGTTGCTCTTTGTCACACAGAGACAACAGTCATGAAATTTTAACAGCTAGAAGTACTGATCTAGTGCTGAAGACAAAACTAGTCCCTGAGCAGAACTCAAATTTACTGACACAGATTCTGGCAAATAAAATGCAGGAGCCAGCCTGTAATTGGATGATTAGGCTTGTTATGGTGTCTCTTAATGAGATATGATAAAACACAAAGCATAAACAATCTGAATGACCACTGTAGAGAACATATAAATTATGCATGTTCTGACTATACATACATTAAATCATTCTTACATTAGGAAATGTTACATTTCTTTAACCACTAAGAGGAACACTGTTGGTCTCTGAGGAATTGGTCCAAAAAAATATTAATTTGACTTTATAAATACATTTTAAAAAGCAACAAAAACAAAACTCATTAAGCCGTCGGGATAATTAGCCCACAAAGAGGATAATTTTTTGAATAGGCCTGCAGTCTTTGTCGATAAATCTTAATTATTTCATAATTTCTCTTTCACATCAAATGAATTATTGTTTTACCAATAAAGCCTCACAAAACATTTCCCACAAAGTCAGTGATGACCTCAGGTTGCTTGTTTTGTGTGACAAAAAGTCCCAAACCCACAGACATTAAATTTACATATTAAAAAAGAAAAACACACACACACACACACACAAAACTCAGCTCATTTTTAGACAATTACTGATTTCTTTTGCATTTTTGCTTGATAAATGTTAATATATTATAGAAAATGGTTTTTAATTTGTCTGTCAACTAATTAAACAATTTATTCAGCCAATAAATGTGTCATCACAAGATCTGACAAATGGTACAAAACAAGATAGTCACAGATTTTCAGTCACAATAAAGGCAGTGGCTTCAAAGTGCACCTTCCAAACCACCCGTCGATGACAGCGTATTTCAGCCTGTCAGTGGCCAAAGAACTCATGCCCCTGAAATCTCCACAAGGATGCTTGTTGTTCATAGCCGGGCAATCTCTCCGGGGCTCTCATTCTCAGCTCGGCATCACTGTGAACTCATTCCTCAGCCACACAGGATGTTTCACGCTCCTCATTCAGTCAGAGATGAGA
>JAQFJB010000011.1:8909970-8921731 GCA_029874875.1 Naso minor | reverse complement strand
CAACAGCCTGCAAACCTACTGAGATGTCAAAGAAAAAACCAACACATGGAAGCAATCAGCACAAAGCTGACTGTCCTCCAATTTAACTTTCATGTTAAGTTTGCGATAGAAAATTGAGAAAAAGCTGCATTTTACAGCCACATGCGTAACTACAATGCTTACATAAAATGATAGTCACAAAGTACTTTCATTAACTATATTTTATTCCATTCTTTGTAAACAATACAACATCACCACAGCAACACATCATCATGGGTGTTTTATTTTGCCGTCCTTCCATCCCGTCTGACTTTTTCTTTTCTCTCGAGCCGTTCACAAGATGACCCCTGCCATCAGTCGTCAGTCGTCTGCCTGATTCCATGTGAATGCAGCATACAAACTCCCCAACAAGCTGACAAACACACTATCGAATGCTATAAATAGCATGTTAGCTAACACTGAACTGCTTACACATCAAACACAGAGCATCATTCACATTAACTTACTGAAACTTTGTCCAGTATTTCACTCAGTATCTTAAAGAGCCACCATGACCTCCAGTGTTGGGGGTAACGTGTCGTTGGGTGTTGTAACAGGCGGCAAAAGTAAACAATGACCTGAAGGAAGCAAAACAGCCGGCCTAAATACAGATCCAAAGTTAGCTGATAATATCTGTGGGTTTATTGCTAATAGTGATGCTTTCACATTGCATGTAGTCATGTGATTCATTGCTAATATGAAAATATTGATAACTGAGGCTTATATACTCAAATTGATTTTGCAGTTAACTGAAATCGACATTGTGTCCCAATGAATCTGGAAAGCTGTCTCTTTTACTACTGAATCAGTGTATTCTGATGCACTGGTATAATCTTTTAATTATACATTTATGAATTTTGCGTCATGTGCTGCTCAGGAATTGACATGGATCATTTATTAGTTACAAGGCTGTTTTTTTTTCATCTCTTTTTTGTGTCTTCCCTTACACGTCAAAGATTTGAAGTTTCTAATTTCTTCTGTTACTGCTCAGAAATAAGTTTTGTTTTATTGTTTTTTAACTACAGCTTACATTTGAATTAAAGTGACATTATTGCAGATTTGGCACTGATGTGGAAAGGTGCAAGATGTTTGTGAGTGGGCTGATAGTTAGAGCCTTCATTTTCGTCTTCTTTCTAATAAATTTGCAACTTCTCATGTAGAACATGCAGAGTTTGGAGGCTTGGTGGTGGAAAATGTCTGCTTGAGTGAGTGTCATGGTTAAGCCTCCCCCGGTTCAGTCCTTCTTTACCTTTTGTTTCTGTGTCTGAATTCTGATTATGTGTTGTCAATGCTGTTCTCAGATTTTCCGCCTCCGTGAGTCTTGTGCCGCTTCACACCATGTGAAACAGATAAGATCAGACATGTTTGACAACATCTTGTCAGCCGGTGGTGCCACACTCTGCTGTCCTGAGCCTGTTCACACTACAGGATAACCTGCGCAGGAAGCAGGGATGGTCAAGTCAGGTGTAGAATTACTGTTAAAGTCGTCTGGCGTGACCTTGACTCTGAGCACAATGAAAAGGTTCTGCTGCGTAATAGCCATGCTGAGATTGCACTTGCTGCAGTCTCTTTTTTTCATTTTTTCCATCTCTTTTCTCTCTGTTATTTCTCCTCATCCGACCAAAAGCCAAAATGTTTTTACTTTTACATTTCAAATTCAGATTTTTCTAATTGAGGTGAGAGTTGTGAAAATGTGCCTTTATGACCAATTTGTTCTCACAGAGTGACCTCAGCATTTATCATAAGCAAAGCAAAAGCAGAATTTAAATGAAAGTCCATGTATTTATGTCCAGCATGTCCATAACAGAGCAATTAGCACTGGCTTCATAATTGCTGCAAGCAATTAAAGCATGTTCAGTTAGTGTTGGGCACTGGGATCAGACTGGGAACACGATTTAATTTAATTGCTCATTATTAAAGAGATTATCTGCAGTGTCTTAGGGTTGTCATCACGGAATATGTAGAGGGTAAGTAAGAATCGTGTTAAAATGTCAGCTCTAAAGAGCAAACTAACTGTTTGCTTTAAAATTAATGGTACATTTCCTTATTTTTCCTCTGGTATTACCTCATTCGAATTGCCTGCCTTGCTGTGAAAGTTCACAGCGGGAGATTGGTGCTTGCAAAGGGATGTGACCGTACTAATGAAAACACAAATCTCACACTCTCCCACAGCTCTAAAATCACACTGATGGGGGTGATGTTAATGGAAGGCTGTTGCTAGTAAGATAAAAATAAAGAGAATTCAAAGTGTACTCGTAAAATGGACAACCAAAAACGAATGACGCCTTTATTTTGTAAAGCATTTCCCATTGATGTGGTCTGGGGAAAGTTTCTCTTTCCTTCTAAACTGGACTAAGAATTCTCATCACCCAACCTAAAATACTGGGTATTTGAATTGGACAAACAAAATGTATTCATAACAGCACACGCACGCAGTGAAGGAAAGATGAAGGGAGAGCTGGCGTGGCACAACGTGCTACCAAGCGAAATGACTGCAGCTCCACTGACAGCAGAGAGCGGCCAGTCTGTTACAGATACAGTCTGTGTAGCTACAGTAAACTGACAGCATCCCATCCGTGGATCACTGCTCCTAGTCGATATTACAGTCAAACCCAGAAATATTTATTAGACCAGTGGTCAAGGGGGGGATTTTTTTATTTGTGGTTTTTGCAATATACACACTGAAGAGGGGGAAGAGCGTCAGTGAAAGAAATTGGCACTCTCACAAACCTGGATGGATTCTGCACAGTTAATTAAGATAAAACGATTCAATTCTGGAGAGATCGAGGCAGCGATTCAGTGCGCGCGGCACGTGGGGGCCATTCTGATTAGCAGCCAGACAGAGCATTCCTCGACATTTTGATGCGAGACAATCTTTTGCATTTTCAATTACACACTCCAACAGCCCTCTAACTACCAAAACCAAGCTCATTTGCATGATTGAAATATAATTATGGTGTGCCAAAAAAGCAGTTCTGTTTTAGTTCCTGTCACAATCCTTTTCACTCCCTTCTGTTTTTCTGGCTGAAATCAATCAAGCCCATGAGCAAAAGCATCAAGATAAAAGCTGAACTATAGGGAAATAATGAAGCTATTGGGCCCCTGTCTGGATTAGGTTGCGGATGAAGCATAAACTGGACCTATGACTAAAGGGGTTGTTCCGATACTGATACCAGTATCAGAAATCCTCAGATTCTGCCAAAAATGTTGGATGGTGCGTTGGCCAGTGCAAGTTTATGCAACGATCTGATACCTCATAGTTTATAGGGTTCGACCGATATGGGATTTGTGTGGCCAATGCCGATACCAATATTGGGGAGCAACAAAGTTCTGATTTTCAATATATTGACTGATATATTGAAAAGATATATAATGCTGTCTGAATGTAGTTATCAAATACTTGTGACAAAGGATGTTAATAGAGGCAGGATCTCTTACATTTTAACAAACTATATTCTTTACTATATTCCAAACAACGGTGCTTCACTCTTCACTTATTAATTTTTAAATAATGGAGTGTCTTCTGCTGGAAAAACTGCCTAATAAAACCACTCTGAATCATGGGTCCAAGCATTTTTTTCTGGCCTTAAAAAACAGTTTTAATATAGCCGCATATCTGAGAACATATACCCCGATACTAGGATATATTGGGTGATAATATTTGCAAACCAATATATCAGTCGGTCCCTAATAATTTAGTTAATAGTAGTGGGACCTTGCTACTCAGTGTCCTGTACACTTGTATACAAATTAATAGATTTTTGACAGTAGGGATGGACAGTATTGGATTTTTCTGCCGATATCCCATATGCCGGTATTAAACAACTCATTTGGCTAATAATCAATACAGATAATGTATATTTTTCTCCACACCTCATTGGAGAGATCATCAAGTCTCCTCTGTAGTGAAATTTACATACAGTATTATTATGCATACTCTTCCGTGTTGGCCCACCAGCAAATACAGTCAGAAAATACAAAGCTTAAAATGATGTAATATTCAATCCTTGTGCAAAAGAAGAAAAATATTTGAACTTACGTTATGTAAAACACATCAATTTATTTATGATAATTGCTTTTATACGAATGTGGCCTGTTTCACAGTGACAAAGTAAGTAAACATAAGGTCTGTCCACAGGGAACATGTGAAACATGGTGGCGACTCGAGCATTTAGTCAAGAAAACTGCAGCCTATTATTAAATCAGTTATTATATATACAGATATCAGCATTAATTTTAAAGCCAGTATCGGCCGATTGCAAATGATGTGTAGATAAATATCATGCATCCCTATTTGACAGCATAAGTAGCCAATATCCATAAACAGCAAGTGACCTTTTAAACTCTAAATACATCTATAACGTTACACCAGTGCAGGGTTAGAGGGTAGAAAACAGCTGTTACTCCATTCATTAAGCTCCAGAACTAACTGATGTAACTACATGATTCTCCTGAGGTGACTCCTGACAGTTTTCCCCTTTTCCCAGCTAAACCACAACTCTGATAACTCTTCTCACACAAACAATCCTCTTTAAATATACTTCTTGACAATTTTGTTTTTGTTTGCACAAGAACTTTGCCAAAGTTTGTCCTGTTTGTTTTACTGCGTCTCCACCCTCAGCATGGGGCCCTGAGTCATCAGTGCCGCTGTGGACAATTTTGCATCGTCTCGGAATGTACACATGACAGCTGGTGGAATAGAAAGTATGTGCGTGAATGTGTGAGAGGTATAAGAGAGAATATGGAGGACAGAGGCAGAAAAAGTAAGACAGAGAAGCTCTTGACATGTAAATATTCTGCACGCCCTGCTTGTCTCCTGCTCTGCTTAGTCAGTAGATTTATTAATAGAAGCAGCAGAGGCAGACCAGATGGCTGTTATGACACCGTTATATGTTTTCACGGGTCACCGAGCAGTTCCTGGGCATTAGTCTGTTGTCTGTTAGCAGCATGCTGGTGTTTTCACCTGCAATACACACACACACACTCCTGCACAGGTGAAGTTATCTCACCTGACACACAGATGGTATTTACGCATCCTCAATTATGCATCCATCAACTATCAGCAGCTGCGATCACCCCTTCCATGATCAGTCAGTAAGTGGATGCTCCATTTTAAGTTTTAATGTGTGTTAATAGGTAAACACACACATATTTAAGCATGCAGGGTCAGCTGTTGTTTTTGTTGTGTTAAACTAGAACTGGGCGATATGGCCTAAAAATAAAATCCCTGATTTTTTCATACCACATGCAATTTTCCATTTCTAATTAGAAATGACAAAGGAATTATTAAAAATGCGTTGTTTTTATTTCAAACAAACATTAATGTCCCTATTGCGAACGAAGTGCAAACCTAACTTTAACCAAACTAAACCTTTTTTTTTTTAATGTGGTTGATGTCAGCTACAATAGTGGTGTTCTTTGAGGTATTTTACTGTGCATTTGGAAATACTGCATTAGAAATGGTTTATGGAAAAGGCAAAATTTGAAGACAAAAAAAAGACCTCAGTTTCGCATCAAAGTTTTTACACTCGCTTGAGGTGTTTTTTGTCTTTGTTGAAAAAAAGTTCAGGCGCAAAAAGGGAGATGGGAAACAGTCTTGTCAAATAAACTGTGATGTAGCTAATATTTATCAGCTGTTTCCGCTCCCTAAAAGAAGAAACATGGCTGAAGAATTACGACTTCTTCAAATAAAACCAAATCCTGAAAACCTCTCCCTGTTTTTGACGGCCAGGGCGACTTGTTTTGTTTCCAGTCTGCCACCTCTACCTCTTCTATGCTGTTTATACAGTCACTTGTAAGCTGCCTTTACCGCCACCTTCTGACCAAACTTTGCTTTGCAGCCAGGTTGGCCAGGTCGCTCTTGAAAAAGAGATTTTAATCTCAGTGAGTTTTTACATAGTTAAGTAAAAGATTGATTTGCTCATAAACCAGTTGATATAAACAATCATGATTCGCGTTTTCTTTTTTTGAGATTTCAAAAGTTCACTCAAAATTTGCTTCACAACACGGTAACCGGACGGGTTAGTTGGTTAAACATACACTGCTATTTAATTTCAATTTTTATAACACCATTGTGGTATTATTCAATACATTTAATAACACTATTACTGGATTTCAGTGCTGTAAATATGCAACTGTACGTGGTATAACAACCAACACTTTTCATACCAACCCTCGCCCCAATCCAGTGCTTTTTCCCAGTATTCAACTGGCCACTTAAAGCAATGGCACAAAACTGTGTTTTCCCACCCATACAGAGTATGCTACAGTACATCTCTGCAACAATGAATGCTTTTGGCTATATATCCACTTACACGCTAAAATACTGTGTGAAACAGCTGTGAGAGTTGTTGAAGTTACAGTAGATGTAATGTGCTGAGTCGTAGTTTAATGATGTTGCCAAACTCAATAAAGTGAGAAGAAGTTCTTTAACAAGAAGCAGTGGACACATGCCTTTTTAACGCAGGAACATCCATATTCTGACAGGATGCCCTCTGGCGATCCAGACTGACCTGACTCAGCAACAACACACACTGTGAGGCCCCATCACTCAAGCGTCAGCTACTCTACTATATAGAAGTGGTCACTACTCTTTCTTTCCTAATGGAAGAGGCAGTTAAATCCTTAAAACAGTGATGTAATAAAGTTACTGCTTTTCAAATAATGAGATAGAGGAGAACAATTCACTTCAGTGACTTGAATGTGCTATAGGTAGCACTTTCAGATGCATCTTTTGTGGCTTTTTGCTCTTGCTGATATACTACAGCTGAGCAGAGGAGTGAGTGCAGAGATCAGGGGGATGTCTGCAAACTTCACCAGGAACATTTGAAATCGATTATGACTTTACTTTGACTCTGGCCCGGACCATCACCTCTGCCTCAGGAGTTCACAAACACAACAAAACTTCAGGAAGCAAAGTGCAATCTGACTGGGATGATACTGATAGTGTAGCTTTATTTTCTACCATTATGTTACGATGATTCAAGTCAGTATTCATGGAAGTATTTCATTTCTGTCTTAAATTCAGTATCCTCAACATGCCTCAGTGAAATCTGGCCTAAGGAGGGTGTTCATATGTCCAACTCCAATTTCTCTTCCAACTAAGATGAGTCAAACAAAGATTTCAACAGCAATAAAGTTTCCACACAGTCTGTGTGCTGCAGTAGTTCTGTTCCAATCAGGTATGTGGCTCATGATTAAAATAATTTGTGTTTGTAAGGCAGACAGAGCTGTATGTGTGTGTGTGTGTGTGTGTGAGGGTGAGTGAGGGGTTTTGTCTCAGTTTTCATGAAGCCTCATCACAGAGTTTTTCTGGAGCAATATGAGTTCAGCAGCACAGCCAGTGTGGTTACTTTGTGCAGGCACTGTGACTAAAACAATGTCAGGGCTCACTAAGGGATTGTCGCTCGACTGCAGCTGGCTGTAACGTTGGTTTCTAGCTCTCTTTTGCTGCAAACACAACACATGATAGTGGCACATTCAGAGTTATGTGTTTGTTTTTTGGATGGCCTTGCATGTGTTTTATTACAAGATGTTGTTTGTCATCAGGTGTTTATCCATCTTAGACCCAATTACAGCTAATTATTTCACTTTGCTTTATTTTGCTAGAGTACAGCTTGTTGGCACAAGGAAGCATAACTATGACTGGCTGAAGGATGAATTTCAGGGAAAGAAAGACATTTAAAAGGATGATGTTGTTACAGAACAAAATAAATGTTGCCATTGTGTGATGAGATTATTTTATTGGTTCCATCTATCTGCTAATGCACAAAAGCCAAGCGGCCACTTCACTGTGTTTCACTCACTTTTTAAAATGCAAATTGCGGCTGAGATTAAATGCTCTCTTTTGCTTGCATTAATTACACTGATGTCTCACAATTAATGTGCCGATGTTTCACTGATGTGAAATTGTTAAATCCAGAAGTTTAAGGTTTTCAGCTCTGCTTCAAGCTTCAGATCACGCTCGCTGACATCGACGGACGTACTCGAGCAGTTTCTATTGTCTCTTCATCCATTAGACCGACTTGTCTCGAGGGTGTGCAGATTTGAACTTCCAAGTTCAGTTTAGAAGTTTAGAGGAAAATACTGAACAAGCAAAGTATTAAGCATACAAATTCAGGACATAAGAGCAATTTGTGTGCGAGTAAATGTGGGAGAGACGCCTGCTTGCTTGAGTGACTATATAAGACATTGCATGTTCGTATGAGTATATTTGTATGCATATATCCTGATGTTTGTGTGTACATGCTGCACATACTCTATCAGCCAACATGTGTGCAAACACATCCAAACTCACATTAATCATTTCTTGTTTTGAGTGAGCTTTCGCCATGATAGACTTATTTGCCATTCAACAGCGAGCAGAAACCTGCCAGGGGCATTTTAATGTTCCGCCTCCTCAACATTCCTTAACATTCTTCTTCATTACAATGCCGCAATGCCACAAACATGACCTGCACCAATAAAATGTTCCATTAATTTCATCACAGCCCAGAATAGATTTCCTGATCTGCGCGCTGAGGCAGAGATTCGGCACAGTGCGATGTACTGCCACAGCTTGCCTAAATTATCATACAAAAGAAATAAAGATTTCTTTATTTCGTGCAGCCCCTCATCAGACACTTGCACACACAACACAGCTGCATCAAAGCAGGAAATCAATTTATTTTCTCCTCTGCCTTATTCAGTCACCACATGCAGTCCCCAAGTTTATGAAGACACACATTATAATTAGTCTACAAAGACTCACTGAATATTCAGTGGTCCAGATCTCCACTGTCTCGTTTTACCACAATGTGGAATGAAAATAGATGAGTACATAACACAAGTTTGGGGCTGATTTTTGATTAGCTGAGCTGAACACTGTGAAGCACAAAAATAGATTAGTATTCATAATGAAAATAGATTTATTTTCCTGCCCTGCTTTGAAGGATGTTCCAGCTTAATGTATTACATCACTAATAATATATAATGAGCTGGTTGGGAGATAATGTTATATTCAGTGGGATAATAGTTTCGGCCACATTGAACTCATTTCTCCGTACAGTAAAATGAGGCCTCTCAAGCCTTTTCTTCTCTAATAACATTATCTGAGCATCATTTGTGGGCTTTCTTCTCTTTCGCGTGTGTTTTTTCATTCTCAAAGGAAGAAAGAAACCGCCTTTTCATTGGAGTGGAAAAGACTTCTCCCTGGCAGCGTTGAGCCAGAGCAGCATCGCTGCTGCACAAAGCAAGACAAGCACTCGTGCCCTCGTCTCAGTGGCCACTTGTCAGTGTCATGCTGCCAAACAGACTGTGTGCCCTTCACTTTGTCCCAGCTTCCAGTTATGGGAGAGTGCACTGGGATTATGTACAGAATGCTCTGCGCAGTGCAGGAGCTTATACTTCACACCACAAGTCTGATTCCCATTGAGACGCCTGTAATACCACACCTGCAGAGCCAGATAAGCCCTCAATCCTTCCTTTTATTCCACCACTATTATTCTCCTGTGTAATATCACATCAGCAAAAAAAATATATATATACATAATAAAAGAAAAGCTGCGAGCAAATGGAAATGCAGCGACAATTTATGATGTTAATATTCATGCACATACCTTTTCCTACAAGTTCAGCATACCATATACACTGCAGGGTGTGCAGCGGTTTAGTCATACCTTAATGTTGAACAGGGGAACTTAACTGGCGTGCCGCAGTGCTAACGTCATAATCAACTAGCCGATCATTCCCCTGACAGCTGGAGAGATAAAGTGTTCTTTTTCTATAAATTTGCAGTCGGGGGTGGTGTGATGGTGCGGAGGTAATTTGACAGTGGGAAAAATGGGGGTTTATGATTGATGGCTACCGCTCTAAATTATTATTTTTTCCCACGATTAGATCCACTGCTTTCTTTAAACAAGCTAACCTAAAACAGTCAGTCATCCTGCAGATTTATCCACAGACAGCCCGGCTCAAACCCTTAAGCAACAAACAGCTAAAACAAATACAAATGACTGAAGTTCTCTGCAAAAGTGAAAATTTATGGTTATTGTTGACATTTTGGAATAAGTTTTTTTTGTTGTTTTTTTTATCTGATGGGTGAAGTTACATGACTGACACACAGCCCAGATGATCCAAAATACTGTCTGTATACCAGAGACCTTTGATCTATGCTCTAGCCCACTTAATTAACCAGCAAGACCCATTACAAAACCATGAGAGTGTTTAATATGGCAAAGTGAACCACGAATTTAAAAGCAGCATGGTGCCATTTCCTGGCTTTGATGAGCAGACATGACTTTGTGAGTGTGCAGCGCTGCGACGGAGCAGAGCTGGCCAGGAAATGTCAGGTCATCAGAATCCTGTGATTGCAGTGCTCGCGTCGAGAGGGTTTAGGGGGGATGGAGCACAAAACATCTCTAAATGTAAATTAAATTTAATGAGCTCACCATGGCATAATTTAATCAAATCTACATATGAAAGAAGCCCTGCCCTGTAAGACATGGAGAAGGAAGTGGTAGAAATTAGCCTTACAGATTGGTGGTGTGTCCCGGTTTCTGAAGAAATCCAACCTAAGAATGGCAGGACGAATATCTGCAGTACGTACTCCATATGTGTTTGTGTGAGCAAACATGTTTTAAGATGAGATGACAAACTATACAACAGAGAAGTCAAGTATTTGATGCAAATGCTTTGAGGTACAAGACTGCACAGAAGGTTTCCTCGCTGTGATGAAAGCTAATCAGTCCAGTCCCCTCAGTCAGTTTCTCAGTATGGATTTCAGCTTTTAAAGGATTTGCAAATGTTTGCTTCTTCACTGTACCCCTTGATATTTAAGCTGTCTTTATCAGGGATTCATAATGCACACACACATATAAGAGCTTTTTAAAATACCTTTTATATTAGTGCTTGAGCTATTCATCAAGCAAGATCAGCAGAAAATTTAACAAGTCAGTAAATCAATAAATGTAGACTTCCAGTCTGCCAACACACGAACAGCTCCGAGAGGCTGTGAGGCAGTGGCACTGTGAGCAAACTGCTAATGTCCTCATGCAGGGGATCAGCAAAGTCGGTATGATTAGGACCTGACCGATATATTGGTTTGCTGATATTCTCGGCCGATATTTCCCTATTGTATACAAATTTGTATCTGCGCATATGTTCTCCAATATGCACTGATATTAAAACTGTTTTTTAAGGCTGGAGAAATGCTTGGACTAGTGATTTAAAATGGTGTAATTACGTAGTTTGTCCAACAGAGGGAACCCATTATTTCATAACTAAAAGTTTTACCGTTCACTGATGTTTGGAATGAGGTTTGTTAAAATGTAAGACGTCCTGCCTTTATTACAGATCTTTGTCACAAGTACATTCAGCTGATATATGTAATTTTTATCGGCCAGTATATTGCAATTTTCTTGCTCCCTCATATCGGCATCAGCCCAAATAATCGTATTGGTTGGGCCCCAAATATTAATACATCATCTGAAAAACATGCAAAATGCTGCATCAAGCTATTTTGCAGATGTTACAATAATTGTATTGATTTGTGAATTTTTTTTAATCACCAACATCTGTAAACTTGTATAACTGTACAAACTTAAAGGCAATCCATTCAATTCATTGATCTGATTGACTGACTGATAGACTTGCACTGAAACCCAGAGAACAAAAAAATGACAAAACATTAGAAGATTTCAGATTTTCATATTTGAGATTTAGCTGCTTTTCTGTTTTACATCTTTGAAAATTAAATACCTATGGA
>JAQFJB010000011.1:8535846-8545925 GCA_029874875.1 Naso minor | reverse complement strand
CTCATCACTCCAGCCGAGTAGTTACATGCAAGCTTTTGCCTACACGGCCGACACACGATCTTGTCACCACGTTCTTCTTAATCAACACACTGCCAAACAAAGCTGATTTTTCCTTCGAGCTGCCATCTGTCCCACAAAAGTTTCACTTTCTCACCTGCTGGAGTGTGCAGGAGGAGGAAGGAGCAGCGGCCTGCAGTGAGGCTGGCTGCATGACAGACACAGTGTTCTACATTTTTAACTGACTAGTGAGGCAGTGGGCGCTTAACCGACCAATCGCCTGCATCCCTATTTATTATCAGTATTTCTTTTTTGATCTGTTGTTTTAACTGTTAAGCCTGTAGTCATTATTATACATTAATGCATACCATAGCAAATGAGCCTATTCTTAAGCTTGTGAGAATCTGGCATCTTGATTGATAAATGACTCTAATAACCACTTGATACAAAATAGCGAAATCTTTTCAGCACTTTTCACACTAAGTTATAAACATTTTAAACACTTAGCCATGTGATCATACTGGACAAAAAAGTGAAGCCAGATTGTTCTTCATGATAAGTTGCATTAATTAGTCTATAAATACAGTAGTGGGACTCAGCCAGTCTGGGACTTCGTGTCACTGTCTGGAGTACAGATGGATTCTGCTCCACTTGGCTAGCGTTCACACTATACTCAAATATGATTTGCTTCGGCAGCCAGCCTATTTTTAATCCTGAAGAGGAAAGAAGAGCCCCAGCGGTTGCATAACTTAAACTTGTTTTCCACAAGCATTTGCTTTATACTTCACCATCTTGTCTTGTTTTCTCTGCCTCACTCATCCTGTTGCTCTCTCTGCCCCATCTCATTCTTGCGCTCTCCTCGCTGATCTATCCACCACCCGTCTCTGTCACTTCATCTCTGTTCCTCATTTTTCAAAACCGTGCATATTTCCCAACCCCAGTTTCACTCACATGTCGGTCTCTTCTTCTCCACCCACATGTTCCCTCCTACTTTGCTTTTTCTGTATAAACCTTGAATTGCATGAAATTACCTATCATCAGAGATGTAGTGGGCATTATCATTTAGAGCAGGAACTTTGTCAATCCACAGCAGCTGGAATCTGCCAGACACCACCTTCTTTAGATGTGACAGTACGAGTGGAAAATTACTCTTTCTTGTCAGTCTTTCACTTTTCATCCAGTCTTTTTGAATTTTCTCTTTCTTACACTCCCGTGTTCGCTCTTTATGTCTCAATCCTTCTCCCTCTTTTATTTCTTTGCCTGCCAAAGACCATTCACCTGGGGTCAGAAAGAGGTTGTCCAAATATAAAGCCAAGCATAACTGCACTTTCCCCCCTTTTCTCTGTCTTTTCAATCATTTTGTCCTCCCTCACAGCAATTTGGGAGAATCATGTCAGGCTGCAGTTTCAAACAAAAAGGGACAATGGCAGCATTTTTTTTCATCTTCATCCAAACACCTCTCTCCTGTTTTTTACCCATCATTTCTTTGCCCCCAGCCAAGCAGAAACTGGAGGATCGTCTAGCAGCTGCAGCCAGGGAGAAGCTGGCCCAGGCATCCAAGGAGTCCAAGGAGAAACAACTGCAGGCAGAGAGGAAGAGGAAAGCAGCGCTCTTCTTACAGACCCTTCGCAGCCCTTTCCCTGGGGAGCCTGAGGCCAAGAGAGCAGAGTTAGACTCGTATACACAGCTTGAGGTGAGTCAGTGGTTGATAAAGGTTGGTCAGCATTTGTCATGTGTTTGTGTGTGTATGGAAGTCACATCAGGAAACAGGTGTAATATTTTATATCGCCATTTCTCTAGAGCTATAATGGTGTAAATGAAGTCATGCTGAAATGAGAAGTCATGCATTTAATGACAGTCTGAATGGTGTAGGTCCCTATTAATCTACAAGACTGCCCATCTGCATTCATATAAAATTCAGACATCTGACAGCGAGATACAATATTTAGAGGTTAATGGTCTTGAAGCCCCACATTGAACTGATCAATCATGGCCAAAGGAGGGTGTGACTTTACACTGTACAATAACTTTCTAAATTCTATGGAAACATATTACAATTAGAGTTGTTCCAATACCGGTACCAGCATCGGAAAATGTTGCTGATACTGTTGAAAAGGCTGGTATCAGCATTGGTAAGTATGTCATTCTATGCGCCAATCAGATACCATGTTATTTATTAGCCGCGAAATGGTATCTAGCTACTACCAATTAGCTCAGGTAGCATAGACTGGCGTAACATGAAATCAAATTTTCTTTTTAAAAGCAGTGAAGAAGAGCGGAGAGACCCACCAGAGCTGGCATAAATGTCTCCATTTGGCAATATTTTACACTGCAAAGTCAGAGGAGATGTGTAAAACACATTGTTTTTTATGGGCTAGTATCTGATCAGCACTCGGTATTGGCTGAACCACAAGTTCAGGTATCGGAATCGGTATCAGGAAGGAAAAAAATGGTATCAGAACATCTCTAATTACTATAAAGTATGTACTGACTCAACTCTGGCTGTAATAGATGCATCTTTTGTGGACACGTTTTTTGGCCCTTGCTGTCAAACTGGTCTGACATTGTAATTGTTCCCATTATTGCTGTTTAAAGTGAATTTGTGGGGGTCATATGTCAGCTTAAAAAAAACTGGGCAGCTAATATCACAGACGTCTGAAGGAGGACTCGTTGCTTGGGAGACTTCCAAAACCTTGTAAACAGTAAGCAAACAGAAAATAATCATTTGCTTATTCTTGGTTTATACAGTAATTTAAAATAGTACGAAGACAACATATTTTAAGTTCAAACTGCACTGTTTTTTAAATTTCTTTTATATATTCTTATTCTGAATTCATGTCAGGTTTCAGTGGGGTCTGCTTTTATTTTTAGCCCTCTGTATTTTATTGAGCTGTGATCAAACTGTTTATCATCTTTGGTTAAAATAAAATAAATGATGAGTAAATGAAAGTGATATTTACTACAGCTGACTCAGCCTCAATCTTTATATTCGAGTAGATTTTCATGTTGATACCAGATGGCATAATTATCTGTGTGTCACTATTTTGATTGCAGTTTTCAGTTTGTGTAACCATGCAGTAATCGATGAAGAGATAAAGGTCTAGTTGCTTAATGTACATCAGTCACATATACATGTACATGACTGAATACTGGTAAACAGATTTTAAAGGTCTTGTGTATACATCAAGTGTGTCACTTATTTATCGAGCTGTTCATCTGAATTTATGTTTAACTCAGCAGCAAGTTCAGCTGAAAACTCAACATTTGAGCAGCCTCAGTTCTGGGCTGTGACAGCAATTCCAATCAATAATAATTATTCCAAAAGGAGACGTAATTTGTATGCTGAATGTATTTATTACTACATAGCTGTTGGCACTGACAATGAAGTGTTGTGCCTTTTCATTGAATCTTAATTTACTGTATTACACAATAGCCCATTCAGAGGCAGTGGGTTGGATCTTTTCCAAGACCTGAAAAGTCAAACCAAAAGTTATCGCTTGTTGTATAGTTTCGTGTTTTCATTGAGATCCACGACATTGTCGAAATAAAGTCCACTAACGGCATAGAATTTTTGCAAGATTTCTCCTAAATTTAGAGAGCGTTGCTACAGAAGAGTCAAAGGTGGAAAATTAACCCATTGTGACTCCTAATAATATAAAGATTGAATAACACAAAACGGATTTCTTCTCTTCACCAACCTTCCTGTTCTCTGTTTTGCTTCCTCTGAGATATTATAGGCTGTCTCTTTTGAAAAGGTCTCTTTCGTCAAGTTTCATATGAGCACCTCAATAGTGCAGATTTAAAAAGCCTTCTGTCCGTCACAACATAGACACAAAAGGCAAGCTGTATACTTTATAGTGTAAATAGACTCTGAGATGGTCATTTGATGTGTAGATTGCCCGTCCATTGGATTGATGTTGCCTGTCAGCTCCTCATGGGAGCTCAACTGATACGTGGTAAACTGGCCTACTGCCTTTTGGGCCAGGTGGCGGTGGGCAGGCTTCTGTCACTATTGCCCCAGCACCGTCGCTCTTCTCCAGATGTTCTGTGATTTCTGCGGTGGCCATTAGAGCATATGTATCTCTAAGGAACAACCAACATTCAGCTCATTGGCCTACTAATGAATAAATGGATGATGTAGTTAAATACATGGGTTGTTGAGAACTGTGAGCTTAGTGTTTGTTGGCTCTCAGTCTGCAAAGTATTGTATGTCTTTAAGCACTTAACAGAGAAAGAAAAGCTTTTTCTATGTAAGTAAATGTACTTAATGGTAAACATGTGAAAATCCATATTAAAAGCATTTCCCCACACTCGGGAGTGCAGTACCTGCTGGAGTGAACATTTGAGCAAGTGAAGGGAGATCAGATTGTCTTTGAGGTGATTCAGACTTCTGATGGTAGTGAATTTTCTTGCAGAAGCATTTTTTGTAAGTTTATGCTGTGTTTTGGAAGAACAAAAAAACAGAATTGTGCAGTAGTACAGTATGTACGGGCTCTAGATTTTGGGACTGATGTGAATGCGCCTGATGCAGCGTCTTTGTATAGTTGGCTGACTCGGATCTGTTGATGTAAGCGCTTTATGTTTCCCATAGTGCTCGTCGGGTTGTTTTTTGTGACAGCACTGTAGTGGAAACAGTAAGCTGTCATGGGTAAACAGAACCTGTTAAAAAAGCTCTACAGGCCCGGGCCTCTTTGCTTTGTAAGGGACTCTTTTAGTGCTGTCATTCTGTTACTTTTCTGTGTCTTGGCACATTCCAGCTCATCATCATATGGTAACAACTACCTACCCCCCACAGGGGTCTCCAGGAGAACTATAGGATGTCGTGTTAGAAGGGCAGCTTCAAGATTTTTTATGTTAAAGTCTGTTTTCAGCTTTTGAGAGTTAGTTGTCATACGTGAAAGTCTCTTGTGGTAAAATAAGGATCTCATTCATTTCCTTTTTTTCTGCTGCCTACAGCCTAATTTATAATGTCTGCATAGAATAACAAGAAGTGAAAGTGAACTCCTATTACTTCCTATTTGATACTAACAGCTGACAACAGCTAAGTGACCAAAAAGAGGTCGCAGCGTTAGCTTAGCCAGTAGCTGGATTAGCTCACGGTGTTAGAGGCGCTACAGTTAAACTGTTTCGACTTCAACTTTTAGGAATGCAGCGGGGTTAACTGCTTCACTCGTGTTCAGCTGCTTTGGTAGCACAAAGTGAGACAGCCATCTGAGACAGCAGGAAGCTCCTCTTCTTTGTTGGTTTCACTGACGGACTAAAAGCTACATTACCACTCACTATATCGGAGTATTTAACATCATGCTATTCACTGGTGCGCTGTCTGGAGTGAGTGAACAGGATGCACAGCTCCACAAATAGAAAGTAAATATGCGGTCATGTGCCCTGTGCAGTGATATAGAAAATTAAAGATGCAACACACTGCAAATGCATCGAGATGCATCGTGAATTGTTTTGCATACAAATTGTTGACAAGTGAAGCGTAATTAAATCGAGAGGCCAGTGAAGATTCACACCTCTGATTTGATCATGTGATCACTGGTTATGGTAACTGTGTAAGTAGTTTTTGTTTGTTAGCCCTGATTCACAGACTTCCATAATTGAATTATGTGTGTGTTAAATCCCTTTGTGTGCATTTTATCTCTTACTGCAGTAGTTTTGTTTTAGTCCACCAGCATTTAATTCAGATGTTACGTTACAAAGTCGGATGTAGTCAAATTGCCTGAGTTTTACGTGAACTACCTAACAAGACAGAGAGTAGCACTTGCAGTATGTTTTTTATCAGTAGTTACGTTCTACACCTGTTCAGTCCTATTAAGTGTTTCATTTTAATAACTGATTTAATCTGAGGTTGTTTCGGAAAATGAAAGTCATCAAGACATGAGCAACGCAGATTTTTTCTCCATTTAATCCTGGTCTGTTTGACATGTGAGGAGATTTTGTGTCCCTCCACTCTCCTCCTTTCTTCAGTTTTCAATCTGTCCAACTTTTCACTCCTCTTCCCTATCTTGCTAAAGCAGGTGTGAGAGAGCAGACATTTTCTTGGCTTTGTGTTTGGATAAGCTTCCTTTATATCAGTCAGTCCTAATTTTAAACCAAACTTTACCTCTTATCATTTCATCATCTCCCCCTTCAGCCCAGACATTAGATAATGTGCAAACAGAAAGGGTAATAAATATTCCTCCTCTCTTCTTCCCTGCCTGTTTCAGGTACTTATTGATCATCTTCCATCATGAGCACTTTCTCTGCTTTCTGTCCCGCCTGTGCTGCCTTCTCTTTAGTTTCCTCCTACTTTCATCATCATCCTGTCCCTTTTCATTTACTTCTTTCCCTCCCCCTCTTTCTCTCCACGTGCTCCACCTATTTCTTAAAAATTTTAGCAGATGAGCAGAGGTGAGGTGATTGAATTGAGGAGATTCACACCACACACTCATTGCCTTTCCGTCATCCATATTCATTTTCTATTACCTGGGTGGTCATATGATTTATGCTAATGTTAGCATATAAATCATGATATTTGATGTCTCCAAATGCCCTTTTAGCACCGTTAATGCATACATATTAAACGAGGCTGACCTAGGAGCAGTCTGTGACCTAACCCTGGAAGATAAAATCTAACCTTGCAAGATTTAGTGTCACGTTTAATCCACTGATGGACTGAACTCATCTTTTAACAGTGTATCCAGCTCAAGGCCAATTAAATATGAGCAAACGGACCCACACTGGAGTAATTAGAGGAACTTTGCAGCCGACAGTTTTAACTCAGTTTGTAGCCACAGGGCTGCAGTATGTTGTGTAGAGATTTATATATTTTTTAAGGTAGCCTGTAATGATTCGATCATGATTCCTTTTTCACTGCATATATGGGTCTTTATAGTCTTTCTTGGAAAAAAAAAAAATCTCCTGAATTCTTTTACACCATTTCCTGCTGTTGGGCCTCTGTCTGTACTGCTTGACATCAAGTAGAAATAAAGCACAGCAAAATAAAATTGTTTTATAACTTATTCTGTTGAATATATCCAACCAAATTGTGTAATTACATAACAGCTGTCCATACCCAGGGATAAGTGCACTGCAGCTACATGCAGACTTTTTTTTCTGGATGAGAGAGAGAGAGACACATCTCTCTCAGCTGCTCACATTAGGGGTCGTTTCAGCCGGTGTGGCGCCACATCTGCTGAGGTGATTCCTATCATGTGGAGAGATTCGCACATAGACCTGGCACATTTGTTATGCTGGATGCTCCTCCTGACGCAGCCCTGGACATGAGTCCCATTGTTATAGTCTTTGGTATGACTCGACCGGGGATCGAATGCCAACCTCCAAGACTCTGGGATGACACTCCAACCAGTAGGCCACTGAGCTGGTCTCGATGGGTCACCCAAACAGTCTGAAAATTCACATGGGCATTGAGAATGGTCATAGACGGAGACTGACGGAGCCCTTTGTCTCATTTACCTGCTACCTGTGACTGTTTTGCGTTTTGAGGAAACATTTGTCCTTTGTCGCAAAATGATGCACACCGTTTTTCAGATTGAACCTGCCCCACAACTTCACCTCAGTGCAACTGTTACTGCTGTCGACAGAGCTGCAAAAGAGTCGGTCTACTTTAACATTACAGTGCCCGTTCAAAACAATCCTGTTTGAGAGCGGCTGATTGTTTGACCCGCAGTATCGCAGCTTGCAGCACATTATTAAGTCATAGGTTTTTAACCACTTTGAAAGAATCAAAAAATTGTGCTGTGATGATGTCATTCAAGCTTTCCAGCACCATCTGTTTGTCGCCCGCTCAGACAGTCGGCTCTTGTATTTTAATACACAAAACTGTTAATGTTATGAAGAGCCAAGAAGAGACGTCCTCTGCCAGGTTTGTACAACTCAGTGACATGCAGCCCTGCAGAGCCGAGTGGCTCCAGTAACAGTGAACAGTACAAACGCAATCCCACTGTCAACCACAAGGTAGTTTGTAATGGCAGAGTGGCGCTGTGCGTGTTTTCGCTCACTACACAGGCAGAAAAAGAAGGAAATCAACGTTATTAATAAAGTATTTTTAAACAAAATGAGCACAAGCAGTGGGCAAATGAGACAAAGATCTTTGTCAGTTGCTATGGCAATTCTCAATGGCCATGTGCAGTTTGAAATTGCCTTGGCAACCCATCAAGGAGAAAAATGGATACAGACAGACGGATGGACGGAGCTTCTACATTTTAAAGTAGGATACATTTTTACATTTCCTAAATCCACGAGAAACCATGAGACTTTAAAAAGTAATGTTCTGTTCTCTGTAAGACAGCTGAAGAAAAGTAGTAGCTAATAGGGATTTTACAAACTAATTGACTAGTCGACGAGTTCAGTACTTTTACTACTAGTCGGCACTTTAGGTAACAGTCTAATGGACAAAATGCCGACTACCACAGGGGAGGGTGCTGACCTGGGCGCTAAGGTGCAGCTGAACACTTTAGCTAAACAGGCTCAACAATCGTGTGTGGAAGAACTGCACTGCAGATGACACCAACTCCACGGTGAAGTGTCAGTTGTGTATGGCTGTTCTGACGTACAACAAGAACACGTTTTTTTTATGCACTGCCATCTAAAGATGAAACACCCACTGCTGACTGCTAGCACGAGCAGTAACGCTGGCACCCGTGAGCAACACTTTGCACAGACAAGCATTAGTGATTTTCCCAGTGCCTGGTCACGGACAAGAGAGCACAGTAGATAGCTGACTGACCCTCCATTATATTGAGTTCAATTTTTCTAATTCCTCTATCTGTGATATACAACAAGGATGCATTAATAAATCTCTAATCTCTATGTGCCGCCACCCCTGTGCATCTCTGTTAGTGATGGGCCCCCATATCGATCGTCCACAGAGATGCAGAGTCTAATTTACAGAGTTAAATGTCTCTGATCTTAAAGAAGATGACTGACTGTTGGATATAATCAATACATTTTTTCTCTTCTTTATATTTTTAGACTAATTAAAAGGAGAATTAAATGTTAAAACAATGTGTTCACTGACATTTTTGCTCTCTGTCCTCTTGTGTCCACCTCTGACTGTAGATGCAAGAAGCCCTCTCTATTCTGTCCGACACTGCTCCTCCTCAAGTGTCTTCTGCACCATCTGCATATTCTCAGGAACAAAGACCTGCCGTGGAGAAACAAGGAGCCCATCGCAGCCGGGAGGCCCCTTCCTCCTCATCCTCCTTCACTACCTCCAAAGGATCGGACAAAGACAGAGATAGAGATACAAATAGAGATAGAGATCGGGATAGAGATAGAGACAGAGACAGAGATAGAGACAGAGATAGAGATAGAGACAGAGACAGAGATAGAGAAAGGAACAAAGGGAGGGACAAAGACAAAAAGAAGAAAAAACACAAGAGGAGGTCAAGATCGAGGTCAAGGTCAAAGTCAAAGTCCAAGTCGAAGAGCAGACACTCCCTTCCCAGTGCCTACAGGAGAGCCCGCAGGTCCCGGTAAGACACCTTATGCATAAATGTGTTCTGTTTGATGTGTAGGGCCGGTAATCACTAATTATCGAACAACTCGGTTTGTCCTTGATTCAAGCTTCTGTGATTTCATTACACAATGATTCGAGATGCCGCTCAACTTTTGTTTTTGCTTATCTTTCCTCACTGTATGTCTGTCAGGTTAACATTTCCTTTTCAGCAAAGAAATGCGTCTTTTGTCCCGACAGTGTTCAGTGCAGCTGCACTAGCTTAGCAGCAGCACTGATCTTAATTTGCTGGGCTGCCGGTTACTACCATGGTGTAGTTTGGAAAAAGCACTTTAAATGTAATTGTGTTATATGCATTTTTATTGTCTTATGCTGCCTGGCTGTAGAAATGATCTACTTTTGTGAGACAAAGAAGACCTGAACTTTTTTTTTTGAAAAAGCAAGTTTCATTATATATATTTGCCTACTTCCTGTTGCATGTAAGCGTGATAAAATATTATTTTGCTCGAAGGACCATCCCAGTGTTACTACATGCTATGTCCTTTAAACCCCACATATTTTTCCCAAAATAGTTTTTTATCTATGAGACATCATGTTTGTTGACATTCTGTCTGTATTCAGT
>JAQFJB010000011.1:8523125-8533402 GCA_029874875.1 Naso minor | reverse complement strand
TCTTGCCATAGGTGTCCTTATATCAAAAGTATATTGACACCCTCCAGCCAATCAGAACTGAATATTCACCAAGTCCAAAACAGTAGTTGGGTGAACAAAAAGCAATACAATATTAAAATGATATAGGACAGATTAAAGCTCGTATACAGTTATTGTACAGTAATATATGAGACATGTGATGTGGCAGACAAAACATAATGTTGGTCGCCTTCTGTTTTTGTAAAATCCTCTTCAGCTTCACCATTAGTGCACAGCACAGTGCAGTCATACTATTACATTTTAACAGAAAATAATGTATTCTTTATTTCTCTCTGTCTGTCCTTTCTTTTCCTACTGCTGTTGAAAATGAAGGGGGAAAAATGTATGAGAAAGATTATATGAAGAAAAGATTAGCACAAAGTTTAAGGGTTAAGAGGAAGTGATCAGAGGTTGAGATCACCCGCTTTGTTTCTGCCATTTATCCGTCAGGCTGAAATAAACAATGCTAACCGCACGGCTTTGTTCTGCTTCTCCTGCACAGGCTGATATTAACTCAGCAGGCCTCTCCTGTCTTTGTTTTTAGAAAATGGGTATAATTTCCTTCTCAAACCCAGGCTATTTAATACCTATAAATAACACACATGCTCTGCATACTAGCCAGAGGGAGATGATGAATATAGTTCTGCCCTTTTATGAAAAGAAATCTGAGTAGTGAATTAATCTTTTCATATATTAACCATGAATATTTAATCATGTTTTCTTTTTAGGCTAGTTCGGAAAACCACTATTTACATACAGAGAGCCCATGTGATGTGATGTTTAGAGATATTTTGTTCTGAATGATGATATTTGTTTTTGTCCTGACGTCTTAAACTGTTTCAGTGTAAACTGTGCCACATTCATTTGTTCAAGTAGTCTAGTTGAATCTGTGCCAACTTTGCTCAAACTTTTGTTGACTATTCTTGTTTTTCAATCCCCTAAATCCATCCTGATTGTTTGCTTTATTTCATTCTCTTCCACAGTGCCTCCGTCATTGTCTTAGCACTCTCACCCTCTTCTATTCTTGTTCTTCATTTCAAATGCATCGCCTCATCTACCAAGCTCCATCTTCTGTAATTTAAGGGCTTCTTCCTTTCTTACACTTTGCCTCTCTGTCTTGCCAGATCCCGCTCGCACTCCCCAGGGAGAAAGGACAGGAGGGGCCCCTCATCAGAGCAGAGACGTGAGGAGAGAGAGCGGGAGCGCTATTATCCCAGCAGCAGCTCCAGCCTGCCCAGGAGGGATTCGAGATCCAGGTAAATGTAACAGCAGGAAGAGTTGGAGGTCCATACAGCTGTTTCCATTTTAACACTAAAACTTGTAAAGGCAGAAAGAGGCACTTACACTGATGCAGTTTAGGTTGTCACTGAAACAATGGGCGATCTTAATTTGATAAACTGACAACTCTGTGGGGCGACTTCACAAAGAATGGGTTATGGCCGCTGATAGCATGAATTGCGCATTACTGTGCCTCCGTTATCAGCCCCTTTTCATGATGTGAATCACAGAGGATATTTTCCTATTGATCGCTGGCTCATAATTTTTTTCTTGTTTTGCATCTGCTTGCACTTATCCGTGTAACAAAGTACCGAGTGGCTGCTGCTCTCGTCTAAACGTTGCCTCATTCAGACTAAATACGGTGTTGCAGTAAAGCTGGAAGTTCTCCAGTTTATTTCAGTACGAGTAGTCTGACAAGGTTGCAGCGGTGTAGGTTGCAGGGGGACCTTAAAGGGAAAAAAAAACCAAAACAAAACAGTGTGAAGTTGAAGCAGAGTCAGCTTGTTGAGGAACGCCACTTGATTTCACGCTGCCGTGGCAGATCAGCTGTTGAGCCAAAAGAACCGAATAACTCAACCTCAAAGGACTGCAAAGATTTATTTTGCATCTGCAAAAAGGTGGACGCTCCCACAATGCTGCACAAATCTGCATCAGCGCAATGAAACAGTTTTAATACATGCATCAGAGAGATAGTCACCACCGACTCTGGAGACATTGTAATTGTCACTCTGTGTGTGGCTTTTAGCACTGGCAACACATGTTTGAATAGACAGGGATCAATTTTGCACCAAACTTATGCATATTACCTTATTTCAATATGTGTAAACCATCAGACCACCAAACCTTTGTTTGTTTGACAGCTTGAAAAGCCGTGCATTTCTTTCTCTGCAGGTCCTATATGAATTGTACAGTTTCTTTTTGTGTTATTTGTGTATGTTAGCAGCTGTTTAGCACCGTTCATATGTGAAATCGATTCTTGTGTGTGTACTATACACTGAGCGACTTAAAGACTTTCTTTAAGGGTAGCTCAAGATATTTAATCCTCAAATAACCACCTCTGGAACCTGCAACAGAGAGCTTCTCCTTTCATGAATTACAAGCAGGGCTTTTCTGAACACACAAGCACCGCCTTTCGAAAGTATTCCACGCCTTTGATATTTTGTGCATCCTGTGATGTTACTGCCGAAATCTCAAATGTTTTAGCCTCTGAATTTCTCTCTTCACTCTTCTCTCCCAGGTCCCCGTCTGAAAAGACGAGGAGCTCTTTGTCATCCTCAGGACAGACGCAAACTGCAGGTTCCTCTTTCTCCCCGTATTCCTCACCCAGTAGACTTTTGTCACCATCAGCTAGCCCCGCCTCCAGCCTGGCCCACTCCAGGTAACCCTCTACAAGCCTGTCAATCAACCAGCTAAGCACTGCTTTCCAAGGTGTAATTGAATGTCTATTCATTCAGGAAACCAATTTTTTTTGAAAGGACTTAAACATGAAGTTGTCAATTTAGAGGATTTATGCAAGTTATATTCCCTTTCCTTGTCTCTTATTTTGACCAAGAAACTGATGTTTTAGACGTGCAGTTTTTCTGTTTTCTATGAAACAAACAGAATCACTGATAAAAACACGCTTCTAATAGTTCATTACTTAGACAGTTGTCTGTTATTGCAACCTGTCAAAACTTTGCTGATGCTCCCTGTAAAAAACTAAACTAAAGATGATGTTCAGTTAGCCCCGTCTCCTTGAAGGCTTATAACAAACACTCACAAACACTCTATTGGAATGATGTCCAGTGCATTGACTCATGGCAACCATCGCCTGAACTGTGATAATTTGGCAGCTACAGGGCTCAACAGGCCTGTCAAGCTTTAGATTTGTCCACATGTTGAAGCGGTGTACACGGAATTCTAACATGCATGATACCAGATGTTTAAAGAGTGTAGAAGTTTGCGTCTTTCAGGGTTTTTTTGTTTTGCTTTTTTAAAAATTCGGTTGTATGAGGTATTTATGTGTAGTCAGTCTGTTACCTTCAGCAGTTTATTTTGGCACGGTACTCCTGCTGGCTTCTGCCTGTTAAATGAAAGATAAACAGCTGTCTGGCAGCAAAAATCCTAAATTTAGCATACAATTGAATGGATATTGATTTTTTAGATAAGCATTTATATATGTGGCAAAAAAAAAGAAGTTTTACTGCTGACCCTGTCTACAACAGTACAATGCTGACTATACGACAGACTGATTACACATAAGTACCTCATACAACCCAACTCCAAAAATACTGAACTATCCCTTTTAAAGATGAAACATGGTGATAATCTGATGCAAAATAAGATGCAGTCATTAGCATGTAGTCTACCAGTTGTGGAAACCTTACGCAGCATTACTTGATTCACTACGTTTACATGACGTTAGAGAAAATTGATTTATTTTCAGTCAGGTTAAAACCAGACTTTTAAAATGCATGTAAACGTGCCAGTCCGACTGAAATCAGACTAAATCGAATTTCTCAAAGTCGATCTGACACACACAGAAAATGCAATTGGGAGTTGAATTACTCCTGCATGTGTATGCCTCAACCGCACTCAGACTGGCCTAAGCAATCTGTGCATGATCGATTGTCCCCACAGCGACTTTGACCCGAAACTCAAACAACATAAATTTGTGGAAGACAGCCGGTAAGAAAACAAGAATCCCGTGAGCACGAGGGGAAGCGTGCATTGAATTTGTACCAAAAGTAAAGTACAAATATGAAGTGCACAGAGTTGTAAAATAGTCCTCTTTTTTACCGTTCCACATGGATCTCACCAGCTGCTTGCTAACTTGTTTGTAGCTTGTTTGGCTAACCGGAAGAAGGTCCAATAGCAAACAGCTGAACGGGGCATATCGCCGCCTACCATAGCGGAGTCCAACAAGAAATTGATTCTCCCACAGCGCATGTATACTGGGACAACAACAGCAGTCCAATTTAAATGACCCAACCGAGCTATAAACGTAGCTCGACTTCACTGTGCATGTAAATGTTCTGACTGGCCAAGTAGCATTTCACTAGCTAACTGCATTTTGCTGTTTCACAAGTTTTGCTTTTAGGAAAAATGTGGTAATGATTTCACCACACTGATCACGTAGTTTTCTCCACTGTGTGGGAATCAGACCAGGATGCTGCGATACAATAGTGCCTGACAATGTCTGTACCTTTTGTTATAAAACCTGAAAATTGGTCTGTCACTGATGTCAGCAGTAGCTAAGGAGGATGGAGCTTAGCAACCAGGCAGTTAATGTATGTGCTGGGTTTCATAATGCAGTGCTTTGAATGAAGTCCTGTCATTTCCATATGCACACATGTAGTGTGCCATCATCAAAAGAAAAGTAGACCAGCATATAGTAAGTATGGATGACCCCTCTTTTGTCCTTGTGCTGTACTGTTGGCAGTCGGTTTTTAGCAGCTGATGCTGTTATTGACTGACAAATACAGACACACCCATTCCACACTGTCCTACTTTTCAGTGGACCTGGAAAACTCTCTAACATCCACAGCACACTGTTCTGCAGCTTCTTGTCACCTGTAGTGTTCAATCAACTTGATGTGCATGACTTTGTCTATTTTAAAAATCTCTTGATAAATTATGAAGCGTTAGAGTGTAGAGAGATTAAAAGCTTTGGACAGAGCCATAAAGTTAAATTTGAGGCTTGTGACTTTGGTGCTTTTGCAGTTTATCTGCACGATTATATACTTAACTGCATTTGACATTATTGATTTAGTTTTTTGCATATCACATCATTCCTCTCTTACCTCTGTCTGTTTTCTTTTCCTCTTCTCTTTCTTCCACAGCTCGTGTTGCCTGTCCAACTTTGAACATTTTAGAAGATGCCATGAATGTTGCATAGCTTCTCTGTTGACATGATTGGTTTACTCCTCTCTCTGCATTTCTCTGTGCAGGGGCGGTTCTCTGGAGAAAGACAAAGCAGTGTCCTCATCCATAGTATCCTCTGTTCAGTCCAAAATAACTCAGGTATTGTTCTTTGCTTTTATCCCAAATATGTCCTCTACTGAACTGTGCAACCTACCGAATGCAAGTATTGAGTGTTCTGTGTTTAAATCATGCAAACAGGATGGACGGAAAGTGCTATTCTTTTTAACACAGACAAAAATATAGCCTTCTGTTTGACCTGGACCATCTGGGGAAAGGTTTTTGTTTTTTTTTCCTGCATATTCTGCTTTCAACAAAAAACAACAACATTTTGTCGAGAGTGATCAACTTAAAGTTTTGTCTAAATCGCCTGGCCACACATCTGCATTAACCTCAACTGTCAAAAGATTATTTCTCTGCCTATTTTAGCGAAGAACCGCAAGCAGCCTTTTGAAAAAAGAGGCGAGACTCCTGAACTCTAGTGTTGCATTGGGGCAGGCTCACGTAAGAGGCGTGTGAAGTACCTCTCACATGTGCTGTGTGGCTGCTCTAATCTGTTAACACGGGCACCTGAAAAATAAGCTAGAGATAAAGCGACAAAGACACTTTGCTCACGCAGGATGTGTGGCCCAGGCGTATTTTCTTAAACTGTAGTTTCTAGTTTATGTATCCCATAACTTTACACACACTTAAACAGGACAGGCCAGTGTGTAACAGTTTGCAAACTCAGTTGGCAAGTAAAAGTTGGCTAACTCAATGTGTCCTTAGTGTGGGGAAAATTAAGTTTCTAAACAAAGAAAAGTTTAAACCAAAAAAAAAAAAGATCCTTGTGCATAGCGTTGCTTCTTCAAGGTGCCAGCTGGTGCAGGAGAAATCACATTCGACAAAATTTGATTTACACAGACGAAAATGTCAGCGTACACCAGGATACACAGTTTATTTGGATTCCAAAAGGCTAAAAACAGAGGTAGTGAACTCTTGACTTTGAGTTTACTTAATTCATACTTGCAGCAGAGTATGCTGAAAAGCTGCAGAATTTTACATCAAAGAACCTTTAAGATTATATAGAAAACATAAATATAAAATTACACACAGACGTCAAGATAAAAATTCTTCAAAAAATATATAACTCAATGATGTCATTTACAAACTTCCTGTGTGGGCATTAAGTAAGTAGTTAAGTAAAAACAGTAACCATCGACAGTAATATGTGTGTTTTGTGTGTGTGTGTGTGTATTTTTCCAAGACAACTTCTATGAATGTGTTAAGCTAACATTCTAAAGGGTGAAAGTTGTGCTGCCTTGTATAATTCTACCACAACTTCAAGAATTATTCGCTCCTATCGCTCTCTTGGCATTATTTTGGTACTTTGCACCAAATGGCAAGAAGACACAGTCAGCAACTTGCTGCTGAACATAGTGTGGCAAACAGCAGCTAAAGAGCCATATTCTTCTCTAGTAGTTGGTAAAGACCAAAAACTTGTTAATTAGGTGATCAGATATACTGTGATGAATCCAAATGAATGGTAATGTTGCTCTTTAACTGCTGGATGTGTGAATAAGAACAGTTTGCCATATCAACTGAAAAGGCAGTGATATTTCAGTGTTGTTTTGACAGCATGTCTCCACTGCCCCCGAGATCGCCGAAAATCAGTTATGACAGGTTTAATAAAATTATGTTGTGATATGTTTTTGACTGGATGACTGGATTTCGCCACGGATCACAGAAGCAGCAGTCTCCTGGTAAATGTTAAAGACAACATTGACATTTCCATCCATACAATTACAGCAATCACCCATCCTATGCTCTGCACGCAGCCACCTGACAATGCTTAGCTTTTGTACTTGCAACATCTGTGTCCTGCTGGATTCCATATAGACATATCAATAATTCAGTGAGAGACATTAAATTATTTCTGACCCAGTCGGACCTTGTTGAGATGGTACAGACTTGGAACATGGTGACCATCCTGTAATTTTTTACACAGGACAAAGGTAGCAACAATTTCTCAAATTGTAAACACCATCAGCCCACCCAGTCATTTTGTAAATTATACACTCTATACACGGCCAGATGCATGCGAACAGCCAAATCAAATGTAATTGTTGAATAGACCTTTTTTGCTGCATTAATATGCTGCACTCCTCTCGGATGGCATTCCACAAAAATATGGAGCCTTTTAGTCTCAGCAGCATACTGAGGTCTTCTGCTGATGTTGGGTGATAAGACCTGGGCAGCGGTCAGCATTACAAAATTCATTCTTAATGAACAAAATCAAAAACCGTGTCATCAAAGACGATCACTTTGAGACTTCAGACGTTGTTATGATGAATCAAAAGGGACATTCTCCAAACTTCCCTGAAGGTGCTTAAAAAGATGGAAGCATGCTATCATGTAATGTAGGGAAGGATATTTTAAGAAATTATATTGATCAGTCATTAGGAAACTTAACAATCAATTATTGATTAATCATTATTTATTTATATTAAAAATGCCTATGGCAGAAAATACATAATACAGCATTTTTTCCTCAGTTAAATTTTTATTCCAAGAATTACTTATAGTCCAACAACGGTCCTCATACAGAAGACAGTTGAATTTTAACTGTTTGCCATGAACAAAAAAGACATACGGGTTACGTAACGTAAAAGCAGCCAAGCCCGAGGCTCCGACATATCAATGAGCCAACGCTACGACGCTCTTAAACACAGTCGAGCCTCTTTAGAAACACTTCTAAAACACAGTCATATCACGGGATAATAACTTAATCTAAAACATAAAGTACCGTTGTGCATCGCGGCTCCTCCGTGCTCAGATGGAGGTGATGGTAGGTTGACAGAAGGATGCATTGACGTTAACCGGGGTCGGATGTACGTGGTTCAAGTCGTACATCGCTGGGGTCTGTGACATGTTGTGCGCACACGCGGCTTTGCAGTGTTTACAATGAATTTTGTCATTTTTTTTTATTTGGAAATATTCCCACGCCAAACTTTGCCTTGACCTCCTCATGTTTTCATTTGATGTCTGCAGCAGGTTATACATCATAATGACAAAGTTAAGCCAAAAAAGTCGGCGAGTTTCACTTTAGTACTGGTATTTTAGAAAATCGGTTAATATTTAGTAAAACCTAGAGAGCCCCGTATACTTTTTTAATACAAATTGCAGCTTATATCCTTATGACAGTCTAGATTGTTAAAAGCTTTTGATTCTGATATCATCTAAATCCAGCAATTTAAAGTAAACATTGTCCGTGTTATGTTTACGTGGTAAAACCAGCTGGGGTCATTTTGACCCTAATATAAAAGAACTGATGTAAACCTTCAGTTATTCCAGCTTTAACACTTTTCTGTTTTGTTTCTAAATAAAAAAGTATACAAAAACCTGCATGATCCCCTGTCGAAATAATCATTCAGTGAATGTAATTCAGATGTAATTTTATTTCGAACTGTTTGTATAATGAATAGTGTTTACATAAAACTCTGTACATCACACTGTGAGAACAGCAGTGTTTTGGGTCATCCACAGAGCACGTTGGCAGGACATTTGCTACCCCAGCTGTTAGGATTAAGGTTAACTATAAACATTGTGTTTCTCATTAGAATGTTAGAGCCACAATAAAAAGCATGCCGTGCCTGAATAAGTGGTACACACATTACTGTCTGTGTAACCTCACACACACCTTGCCAATAAATTCTGACCCCGGTATACATCCTCCCTGCTCCTCTCCCTGTTAAAATTATAATGCTCAATTTATGGCTGCTATCATGCTGCTTTCAGAAATGCACCTCAATCAAATGCATGCACACGCACCGTTTCTGGAAGAAAAATCTACTGTTTGTTCTGTTCTACTGATTGTGTGAAAGCTGTAAGCTGGATAGATGAGAGGAAGGAAAGAAGAGTGTTTTGAAAACTAGATTCATTCAAAAAAAAAAGGCTGCTGCGTTATTTTTCTTTGTGTCAGGACATTTGTCCTGCACTCTTGAGTGTTGTTAGATGAGCAAAAAGGCTCCAAAGTGCTATCAATACTGATGTGAACTGCAAGCCAATGTTCACTTCAATCAGTTATCGTTCAGATAAAAAAGGTCACACGTTGCTCTCTCTTCAGTTTACTTTTTTTTTTATGTGTCCTCCAGCGTTTTCATGCAATATTGTGATAAACTGTTCATTCGCTTAATTTGAACTCCTGAAAAAACATGGAGAAACATCCCTGAAGGCAAAACTCCAGAATCAATTTGATTTGATTTGTTAAAAGCTTTAAATCAACTCAAAGATGAAAGACATTTCCAGAACCATCTCATGACTTAAATTTTATGTGCTTCTTTGCATTTTCAGCTCAGATCTCCATCTTTGATTAATAATCCTAAAATGTTTGTAATTAAATTTCTTCTTGTCATGACATTGCTCGAAATGATGCAATATTTTGATGTATTGACTCTCATGCAACCAGCATGCAGCAAAATTTATTAAAAATTAAGTGGGCCTCAGCATGAAGCTGTGGACAGATAACATGAACTGTGCCCTCAGTAATATCTGTTAAATAAAATATTTAGCACTGGCAGTATAAAACGTGCTGTCGAAACAGTTATATGTACAACAAAACCAGTGTTGCACTGAGTGCAGGGAGGCTGCGTTGCAGGCCAGAATGCAAGAAGCACTGGGACTCATGCTAATGGAGGTCAATAGAGTGTGAAAAGAAAGGGAACATAAACTATTCTGTGAACTCTTGTATTCTCTCTTCTGGCCATGGGCCACTGTGTGTGTGCATGTGTGAGTGTGTCTCGGGTGTTTTCTCACTAGATGCATCGCAGATACAAAACCACACATTTCATAATGCTTCTCTGTCATGAACAGCAACATCTTATTTCTTTTTCTGTTCCTCGCCTTGTCACACAAACACATTGTTCTTCTGCCTTGGTCTCACCAAACCAACCTAAGATGCTCCCGAAAACTGGCTGTTAGCTGCTGTTGCAACATGCGCATATTCACAACCACTAACTACTTATACCCCATCTGTGATGTTTTACAAACACATCTTGAATAATTCAGCGCATCCTCATCTGCCTAATGGTCTCTTCTTCCCT
>JAQFJB010000011.1:8510474-8521114 GCA_029874875.1 Naso minor | reverse complement strand
CATTTATACCTAAAGAGGGACAGAATGGAAGTTTGCATTTTTAGCAGCTCTCTATTATGTGCAATCTATGATATATTTCTCTGTCTTGCCCCATACTTAGTTTTTGCAACTACAGCTGTGTGGAAATTAAAATTTTTTGGTTGTTTTGTTTTGTTTTTTGTTTTTTGTTTTTTATATCAGTGACCCATTTACATTCAACATTAGCCACTGAGCACATCAGCTGCTGAAATTGAGGGCTAGGTGCCCGTAGATATAAGATTTCGGGAAGGAGGTAATGCATATGATCAGGGTTTGAAGGAACACTCACCAGGCACCAAATGTGGGTTGATTGTCTATTTAGTGGATAAATCTCAGACAGCGATCCACCATGCCGGCGAGTAAACGTTTGTACAAAAATGGCCATGTAATAAAACACTGCTCCGAGAGTCTCGACTGAGTTTTGATGTCACTTACAGACGTGCTGCTTCTGTCCTTTTTGGTCTCTCTGCTTTTGACACCAGACTTCATGGTGCATTCAAATACATATCGTGAAGTCTAAAAATGTCCTTCCTATTGTACTGCATAGTGCGTGGGCACTGACAGGAACTTTGTGGTACTTTCAAGTGTACCATGTAAAACTCTGGGATCTATACTCCAATAACAAGTTTGTTTAAAAGAAGAAAATATATCTAGACAAACATCTGTTCTTAATTTTATTGTGCTGTCATTTTAGTATATTTAATAAACACATGCTTACATCATAGCAGTAGAGCATTCATTTCAACACAGACATATTTTAACATTTTATATAACAAATCTGTATTGTTATCAGCACACTCAACCATACTGTTGAACAGAAGGTCATCAAACATATCTGTGAAAGTTTTCAAGTTGTTTATACCACAGTGTTTTCTAATATTTAAACACTTAGCCAGTACACATATTTTTTGATTTTTTTATTCTTTTTCTTTTTTTCTTTTGTCTTTTTTTTCCAAATTTAGTCCCCCTTGGCTGGCGAGTAAAAAGGTTAATTTCACAAGGTTCCACAAATTCACACTGTAGTTGTTATAAACAAGTGATTACTTTTTATTTTTTAAATTGCAATTAATTGCTGAATTTCAATAGTTAATCATGATTAATTGCATTTTATTCAAATGTGTAGAATTTTGTAATTTTGCATTTCACAACTGTTTTTGAGTTCATAACAACAATGTAAAGCAACTTGATTGGGAACAAATGCCAACTGGAGTACCTCTCTTGAATAATTCTCATGCAGTAACAAGGAAGAGACGGGCAGAGCTCGCCCACCACTAATTAGCTTAGGTCAAACAAACCCGTGTACTTGTAACTTGTTAATTTACCATGCGATGTTATTTTCAGACTTTTTGCTGTACGCACAGCAAAAAGAATAGTTCCTATCTTCTTGACTTAAACTTGGGGGGGAAGGCAAATATCAAAAAGAAAAAATGAGCCATTCAGAAGCGTATTTGTATCTTCTGCTAGTAGGAAGCAGGAAACCGCTGCAGTGACTAAGGGTGCGTTGAAGGGACAAAGTAGCAGCATGTGACTGAGGCAATTAACCAGTTAATGCTGACAGCCTGATAAACAAGCATTATTACTCTCCTAATGCCTCGAGGGCAGGTACATCAGCCATTAACATGGAGTCTGAAATGATGAGAAACGTTTAACATTAGAAGATTTATTGGCAGTAGCTTGATAAGTTGGTGCTTCAGAGCCACTGCTGACTTAAACAGGATACATGCAATCACACTCACACTCATCATGTATGTGGTGGTGGTGGTGGAGGGTCTCGGAAGGTCATAATAACACACACGCTCCTGATAGTGCCATAGGCCATAGGTTATGGGCATAAGTTCATTTTCAGTTATTCAGTGACACAATAAATGTGTAGCACATTTAAACTCGTTGCTCTTTTTCCTCCTGTTTTTAGGATCTGATGGCCAAAGTGCGAGCCATGCTTGCCACCTCCAAGACTTTCCAGCCTCCCAATTCCTGAAGAGGACATGGCTTTCGATTAGCCAGGACGACCTTGGCAAAGCAGCGTTCTCCGATTTCCTGGAGATTTTTTTGACCTGCATCTTTTTCATCTCCCTGTGTTAATCCTTTATTATTTCATCATGGTTTGAGCGCCAGCAGATTCAGCTTGACCACATTATGTCTTCTGCAGCATTGTACAAGTGACAGAATAGCAGTCAACAGGCTGAAATATCTGGTTTCACACCTGACCTGAGAATTCAGCTCATCACTCTGGAGGTCATGTCAGCAGTTGGAATGTTTTGGTTCAGAGAGAATCAATTGTGAAAATAATCTATAGTTGTTTCTTTGCATTTTGTTTTAAAAACACTCATATTATTAACGCCCACGTGGTGACCGTCATTCTTTGCAGCATTACCTAAAGCTGCTGGAGGTCTAAATTCTCTCCTTCTATGAAGGGCTGTGTTGTCTTGATAATTTCAATTCTCTCCTCCCCCAACTACTATTCTCTGCTGCTGTTTTCTCTCTTATGTCCTCCCCCAGGTGTCTGTCGTCTCCCGCACCTCACCCTTCTGCTTGAGAACCTCTCTGAATTTTCCTCCTCCTTCAGCTCTAGTGCGTGGCCTTCTATTTCTGTTATTTGTTTGTACCTTAATGAATTTGATGCAGAACAACTTTGTAATCCGAACTATCAATAAAGTTTTAATTATCATATACTTGAAGCACTTACCCTTTTGCTTTTTACCTTTTGGATATGTGTGTGCCAAAACACAAGTTGTGTAATAGATGAAATTATTTAGGGACGTTGCTCTTGATCATGCACCTCATTATGACACAGCGGAGTCTAAATCTCAGTCCTCCTCTTCTCCGTCCTTCATTTGGTGTACACTGATAAGATGAACAAAATTATGTTTACTCCTTCCAAACATTCACCTTCATTGATTGAACTGATTTTAGTGTCACAGCAGAACTGCTGATAAATCTAGCATATATAACTTTAAATCGGCTGATATCCTTCTGGTGTTTGCTGCCGCTGAGATTGCACCTGCGCCCCAGTGCGCTGATAAACCAGGATACAGAAATTGTTAGTCAACAAGTGCGAGCTTATAAAGGATTAAGTGTTCGGAGAGATAACCCTTTCAAGGCCATGCAAAGTCTCTGTTCCTAAAGTTCCTCTCCAGACACTTTGTAGAGTTATACTCTGCTATGATTTAAATGTGCTTAAAGCTGGGGTAGGCAATATTTGGAAATCAAACTAGCTGTGGCATGAGACTCCTTTGGAAGCAAGCCCCCTGCACCCTCCCTCCCTGTTTTTGCTCCAGCTCCCTTTTTTTTTTTCATTTGATGTCGCTCTCTCTTAAGGCCAGTGTGCACCAAAGTTTCCTGACAAGGCGAAACAAAACAGTCACAGGGAAAGTGCAGCAGAGCAAATCGGTCCATCTCAGCTCAGCTCACTAAGAAGTACGTGTGGAAAGTACCATGTGACGATCTGAAGACAGAGCCAAGCCTAAATACAGAGCCACGGAGAGCTGCCAATGTGCAGTGTTCTTTCAGACCAGCTGAATTATGCTGAAAGGTTATTATGGAATTTTAGCGTGATGACGCCAAAGACAAACTGCATACTCCAACTTTTACATGGTTTTCACATGTAAAGAAGTTTGGAAAGAGCCTAGAGGCACATCTGCACTTTGTCGCTCATTGAGAGATTTTAGTTCAATGGATCACAGACCTCATGCCCCCCCCCACTGCCCCACCTTGCACAATGTTTACCGATGAAATAACAATAGACATGGACATGGTAACATAAGGATTAGGGAGGGATTGGGTTAGGATTGAGAGAGATTCAGCCATTCGCGTTTGAGGCTCTGTCAGATCCAGACTGAGATGAGGAGTTTGTTGTGCACCAAAATCTGCAACCAAAATAAGGTATACTAAAACTAGCTCGACCCGGAATTTATGAATTGAATTGAATGTAAGATTTGTATGACAGTGCACAGACATCTTCCCCTTCTGTAGAGAAATGTAAAATAAAATCTAATTAGTGAGAAAACAAGACACTAGTTAGTTATTTCAACTTCTGACAATTTAGAAGGCATAAACACAAGAAATGTTTTCGTGGAGGGAATATTTGAACAGGAAACTAATAAAAAGAACGGGAGATGTGTTTAATGACAGCACAACCTGAAGATACAACGGTGCATCATCAGCATAGTGATGTCTTCAAATACCCAGAGGGCTCATGTTTAGAGAAAACTAATTGGTCTGAGCATCAATAAATCGAGATACTGTTTGGACTGTGATTAAACTTTTATTGTTCACCAGATCCCCAGAAATGACTCAAATGTCTGGACACCATTGTGCCAAGCCACAACTTTTCCAGTGTCAGTAAAACTCATACATTAACTTCAAAATACCTGAGTGGGCACAGCAGCTCTCACTTCAGAGGAGCCTCAGTTGCTCAAGGTCTACCTCTTATATGAGCTGACATTCAAAGAAGAACAAGGGGCGCCTACTAATCATGCTGAGAAAAGCCTGTGCGCTCCTGCCCTCAACACCTCCCACAGATGTGACATCAAAAACATCTCAGCTGACCTGAGGGCTTCTTACAGCAGGTAGTTCAAACGTCCTCTCACTACAGCAGCAGTTGGTTCTGCCCTTCACCATCAGGGAACTGCAAAAACATTCAGACCAGCACCAACAAAGCAAAGAGCCAACGTTTTCAACATTGTATCCACTTGTTGTCAGTTACCAACCAAAATGCACATTGTGTAAATTCTGCTAGTAGAGGTCTCTTAATGAAGGCAAAAGATATATTGGAGTACAATGATGTGGTTAGTGTGGTATCATGGGCTTAGGGCCTTACCAATATCAGATTTTTGGGGCTGATGACGATGTTGTTATTAGAGAGCAAGAAAATTCCGATCTCAGAATTATTGACCAATATTACAAATAAATATGAAATCGTCTAAATGTGGTTATCAAATACTTGTGACAAAGATATGTAGTGGTGGTAGAATATCTTACATTTTAACAAACTTTATCCAAACAGTGCACTGAACAGTAAACATCTCAATAATTGGATAGTTTATATTAATAAATAACAAATCGCCCTCTGCTGGACAACTACATAAGTACACCATTTTAAATCAGCCACATCTATGCCACTACGCCACATCTCGGTCTGTCAGACTGCTGCTTTGATGCATCCACGGCACAAGTGGTGACAAAATTACCACAAACATACCCTGACTTTATCAAATACACCATAAACAAGCAACTTAGACACCATAAATGTTTACCCTCTGTGCCACTTTTATACCCACAGCAACACTCAGACTGAATGCTGTCTGGCAAAACTTCTGTCAAGTCCGATTTTAGTGTTTTATTGACGAATTAAACTCCAGACTGAGTGCAAAAATTGACTGCAATTTGTTTCTGTTTTATTCTAACTCCTGGCGTACAGCAGTTGGACAAAACAACATGAACGCTAGAATTTTATGAACTGAAATCTTGTTTGAGAATATGTTCGAAAAGTGTTGATTCATCGCAGCAGTATAGGAGAAGTCTTGTACTAGACTGAATTATACTTTCTGTTGGAAAAATCAATAGAGGAACAGTTCAAAAATATTATCTTCATCACTCTTATTAAGAAAATCACTCTAGAAAAAGCTTTTTTTCTTTTAATCAAGTAACTCATATCACTGCGACGCTACTCTACTTGGCCTGTAAATGTGAATCTGAGTGTGAATGGTTGTCTCTCTGTGTACATAACTCATATCAAGGAGTTACTGTTACCCCACTTTGACTCCAAACCTTTGGTTTAAGCTGCAGATTAAATTTTTTGCACTGATTGACAGACGTAGAAGTTTAGCACCACAAAAGTGTCTCGTAAGCTCAGCCATCGTCTCTAAATTTGCATCAGTGAAATTGAAGAAAATTGATGTACTTATGACAAGACTGATGATGACTAGATCTAAAAAACTTTATGCAAATATTCAGACAATTATCTGCCAAATTTAATTAAAGACATTAGTGTGGATTTGTAAAAAGCACTTAACTAAAATGGGGGAAAATGGACCGGAAAGAAATCAGTACCCTACTATGACCATTTATCCAATTATGTAGCACTTTTTTTTTCATGCTTCATAATTACTTAAAATCTGACATGCCATCATTTGCACAGTGGGAGAAGAACATGTAAAAATATATAAATTATACTTTCAAGACATTAAAACATTCCCAACAAAACTTAAACTTAAATCTATTCTCTAGATGACACTAATAGCATGGCATCGCAGTTCAATCCTCAAAATATATTTGCTGATCACTACAATTTAGACCAAAACCCTCACAGTAAACACACACCTTTTCACTTGTTCTGTCTAAAACTTTCTCTCTCTCACACACACACACACAAACTCTGTAACACTGGAAAAACTGTGTGGTGGATGGAGCAATTTGTGCCTCCCACCAGGCCAACAACACCTGCAGGCTGTGTGTCATGTAATGCTGGGTCTGACCCACTGACGCACTGTTACTCAGACAGCCACAATGCACAACAGTGACATTTTTGATAAATAACAAACTTAGCCACTCTAAAGCTGCGTGTGTGCTTGTACTTTTAAAGCCTTTGCTTCACTTTTCTGCCTGTGTTACTTCACTTTGAAGGAGTGGCGCTGAACATGTCAAGAAAAGGTCAAAATAAGATACAGCAATTCAGGCAGCAGCATCTGCAAGAACATGTTCAGGGCAAACTGAATATTATTTAATGGTTTCACATTGCTCTGTAAGGCTGAAGTGACTGCAAGAAACTCGCAGTTTTTGTTGATTCTAGCGGTCCCTTTGGACAAAAGTGGTAGCGACACAAGCCCCTACTGTCCTAAAGATCTTTGGTAGCACGTGCCAGGCAGAGACAGCAGGATGGATCGCGATGAGGTCATGTTTTTATATGTGACTGAGAAATAAGTTATAAGCCAGATGCATGGCAGTAATGTCCCCCGAGACCTATGACCTCTATTTTCTGTAGGCTAACATTACACAGCCATTTACATTAACGTTACATGCTAAGGTGCAAACTAACAGCCGTAGGCGTAGAATATAATTACGCTCTGTCATTTCACTGAAATTTTTTTTTTTTAAATTGATAGTTACTACACAAAAATAGCAGTCTTTTTGCTGAGGGTCTCATTTGCTGTTACAGAAAATTAAATGATCAGAGGAATCATGAGACTGTTTCATAAATACTTAAAAGTTCCTTGTAGTCACTTCAACCTGGCTGAGCCTGATGGTTATAACCATCTGGTAAGGAAAAAGTCATTTACTTTGAAAAAATTCGGGGACAGTCAGTCAGATCAACAAACCCTATTACCAGCAGAGCCACATGGTAAATTGAACTCTTACCAACGTCAGTCGGTAAGGAGCGAAAAACATTTTTTCCATCAGGAAAACACTTCAGTATCATTCTTTACTCTTCTTTCGGCAAAGAAATTTATTGAAAGAAAAGATTTTAGTTGTTTTAGTTATTTTAAAAAGGCCCAAGTCATCAAATAACACCTCAGATAATGAGACGTTAAGGGCAAGTCAAAAGTCAATGTTCGACACATCTTCAGGTAAATCATAATTTTAATCACAGTCACAAAATCTAATCATTGGCAAAACTTTAAGCATATCCAACACTGCCTGATTAAGCCTAAACTTTTAAGGGATTCTTTTTAGTTAACTAATGTGACCACACTCAGAAAACAGGCCTTACAAACAAACGTACAGGTTGTGTCTCTGTACAATGACTTCTCTTGGTTTTATGCTCTCACCCTTTAAAAAGTGACCTCTCATAGTGATGTCATAGGTGTAGGAGGAGACTGTTAGTATTTTAACAAACCTTCAGCTGAGGACACCGTTTCATGCCAAGGTCTTAAAAGAATATCATAAGCAGGTGTTCTTCTAACAGCTGTCATGAACACAACACCTGCTTCTTCATTACTCGATTATGATGCAGCTGGATTTGAACCATCCTTGAAAGTTTTCGGAGAGAATGTGCAGCAGTTGTTCCCTGCTGTGTGTGATGTGGCTTGTCGTGACGTGTTCTCTGAGAATCCATTAATTAGCTAAAAGTCTTTTTTTTTTTAATTATCCCATGGCATCATTGTAAAGAACCACTTCTTGTCAGCTCAGTCCTTATTTTGGGGCATGTGACTTCATTATCACAGATTGATCATTCTAGCTAATTTAGGCAAAGACCATGAATGATACAGAGTCCCTTATCATTTGTAGTACAACATACAGATGAAAGAGCATCAATTGTAATCTTCTTTTTTTTCTTAATGAAAAAGAGAGACAGCTCCATGAATGACAAAAAGGAGGAGCTGGCATATTAATAAGGAATCTGAGAGCCATTATCAGATTATCACCATACAGCTGCACTGTCTGAAGTTAGTCAAGTCTTACAGCACATGAATCCAAGTCAAGGATCAACTGCACAGCCTGAAGAAGGTGGACGGACAAACTGACAGTATGCAATGTGCTCTTGCCAGTTTATTCTAAACTTTAGGCAACAAAAAAGATGTCAGAAAATTATTAAAAAGTAAATTATGTGACTTCATCCCTTGAACCTGAAAAAGCACCTTGCACACTGAGCTGTATTTTGACTGGATTTTAGTTTAAAATGGCCCAGACATGTTACTCTACATTATTAAACATCTGTAATGAATAACCAAAGCCGCTTTAAAAAATGAATCTTTTGCTATGCAACTGCAGAAACCAATTAAACGAGGATCCTCCACAATACATTTATGAGCTGATAAATAAAATAAACCACATTTTTGGCATTACTTATTCCCATCAGCGAGTGTGTTGTCTTGGTACTGAGCAACACATGGGTCAAAAATTCAGGAAGCAGTTCATTTGGCCAATCTGGTGTGTCTGAAAAGACACTTATTTTATTATTTTTGCATTTTATCTGTCTGTACAGCTGCAGAGGCTTTGATAAGGCAGGCGAGCGATGCCTTATGCAGCATTTTTCAACTGGTAATTGTGCACTACCACTGAGGAATAGATAAGTGTGAGTCAAACAGAGTCTTGTGAGAAAGATTTATACTGAGGATGAGCCTGTAACCTTTTTTTACCTTTCACCTTACAAGCCTGTATTAAGTTAGTGTAGAATTCAGCAAAATACAGTAAAAGCTGGGGGCATGAATACAGTAATCCTGAACTCTTCTTCAGTTTGGGAGTTTTAGTGCCATGTTTAGGTTTGTTTTGCCCCATCAGAGATGATTGGAATGGGATAATGGTCAAAATTCCAACTTTAGGATTTCTATGAGGTGCAGTCAAAATTTCTGAAACTGCTTCTGTTCCTGTTGAGCACAAACAAAGTTAACTGATTCATATCAGTACTCGGACATGTGGAGGCAAGACTCAAGTGCATCAGTAGAGCAGCTGTGAATGGATGCAACTTCCCAAAAGAAATCAAGATGCATCAGTTGTTAAATGTTTATACTAACAAAATCTGATCTATTTGAGCATTAGATGTTTTATGCATTTGTTTAAAAATGTGACTGACCAATAATTTGATATTTTGATATTTCTATTCCACCTAAACTGGACTTACATTATTACACGCCGCAGATATATTGTGTGAGACTCGGCTTGCTATGCATTGCTGAGTCTTAGGTCCATACCACACAGATCGGTAGAAAGACTGCAGGCTCCTATTGTTCTCTACATGTAGTAATCACAAGAAAGACGGTACTTGCTGGGTCGCCAAGGTTGTAATCTATCGTGTCAGAACTTTTTTTTTTTAAATTTAATATTGCTGTTTTAAATTTAAAGATGCTGTTGTTCAGGTTAACGGTTTAATGCCACGTTTCCACAGCAATAGTATTTGCTAGAGTTAAGCCAATGCTAACTGTAAAAAGATACATGAATTATAATGCTATCACATTAAAAAGGTCAGTACTTTTAATACTTTTCTCATTGAGGCTGTTTCCTTGCCTCAGTGGTAAACAGCTGTTTCCAACAAAGAAGCTCTGAAAACCCAACAAATGGAGGAAAGACAGAGTTAGTAGCTTGCTGTTGAACATGGTTAAACACTTAGCTTGTAAACAAATACATTCCTTAGAGGCAATTGGAAAACCAACACAAAGCTGGAAGGAGAGTGAATATTGACATTATGTTTTTCGAGTGGTCATAAACCCATATGAATGCTAATGCTGCCTGCTGGATGTGTAACACAGCGTTTGCAATATTGACTTTGAGGTTTAAATGTTGCAGCTTGTTGCAGTCTCCTGGTGGCAAAAAAAAAAATCTATTGAACAGGGTATTTTTCGTTTTTGTGTGTCCTGAATTCATGTTTTTAGTTTCACTTTTTTCTCCCCTTTAGCTAAGTGATCACACTTTAATAAACTCTGACTTGATCTTTTAAAATAAGAAAATAAGGATCTTGCCTCCCTGTTGTCCACCATTTATATATCCAAATATCCAGCAGTATCACTTATAAACGTATGGCCGCAAGCAGCAAAGAGGGGGTCAAGTAGTCAAAAATCCATAAAGATATAATGATCTTCAACCATTCTGCCAAGTTTCGTAACAACCTATCAGTCTGTTACACGTGCTGCCATAGACTTCCATTATAGAATAAGAGATATTTAGCCACATATGTGTGTATATGATTG
>JAQFJB010000011.1:8492031-8502342 GCA_029874875.1 Naso minor | reverse complement strand
TCTCTGTGGTGCAGCATCAAAATGTCTTGTTTTGTCTTTGATCAAGTTTGTGATCATTTTTAACCATCAAAATGATCTTTTCCCATTGTTTTCTCAAATAAATTAGTTGTTTAACCTAACCAGATCACATAATGCTCCAGTGAGTCGTTTATGTTATTTTAATGACAAAACTAACCAGAAATATTCTGCTATCAGGCATTGGAACTTGTATGCTTTTGCATCCAGGTGTGCTCTTTGTGCCCACCGATGTAAAGTGAGGGGTAAAGCTGCCAGGACATCTGCCTCACTTACACTTCTCTTTGCTGACACCCTCTCCAAAGCTTGGCACCTTTTCCTGCCTTCAGCTGAAGCACCTCGGCTCCACTCCCACTCCTCCACACTTTGCCAAAACACTGCTTAGAAATCCCTGCTAACATATTGACGTGGAAAAGGTGTTGACACAGCTGCCTGCGGAAATACCTGAGGTCTGTGTAAATATACTATAATGTTAAAATCGATGTCAAGCCAGTTTAAAATAATATGACTGTTCAAAATATTTTTTCAAGGTGTTTTCATATGACTTTTTTTAATTGTGGAGTCATGTTGTCTTAGCCTTATTTGGGATCATGTTGAACTTGTATATATACAGTAAATCTAAACTGCTGGCCTCTTGACCACCGCCTGCAGGACACCCTGCGTAAAGTCCTCATGGACGGTCATGCTATGGAGTTATAGAATATACATGCAAACTCTAATACACTTATAGTATTCATAAGTACAGCTCTGGACAATGCCGAGCTTTACCTCCCTTTTCTTTACCTTTTTTCTCTACAGCAGCTATTTCACAGCCAGCTCAAGTTGTTTTGAGTGCCTTCGAGTGCATGCTTCAGTTGTTTCGCTTCTCTTAGTGGAGCCACACAGCAGGGAGACGTCTCCCCTGGTGCTTTCAAAACCACTTACTAACTTGAGCACTTGTGTAGAACTTGGATAGCCATTAGTTTTAGTCCCTGATATATGTTCTTTTAGCTCTCATTATGACTGAACTCTTCTGTCCTAACTTTTCTGACTTCTTGTTTTTGTTCATTTTTGTCTGTCCTTTTGTCTCTCTGTGGAACTTTGTTTGTCCTTGCATTTCCATGTTTTCTGTCAATAGTCTCTCTGTTTGTGTTTTCATTCCTTTGTATTCTGAAGGACGATGCTGCCCAGTGTCATTCCCAGCACTGGTGGACTCAGGATGTTTGAAGGGCAGGGGTGAAAATAGTAAAAGGGCACTTACCAGCATGCAAAAAGACGTTGGGCACATAACTGCGTCTTATCCACCGCAAGGGCATCCTAGAGGGCATTTTACCATGTTTTGATAAATGGAAAGGAACCCTAGAGGGCACTTTCCCACCTTGTGTCCACCAGAAGGGCACACTAGAAGGCACTTCATCATATTATATCTACCATAGGGGCATCCAAGAGGGCACTTTCGCAGCGCCCCCCCCGAGTCCACCAGTGATTCCCAGTAGCTGCAGTGTGCTTTGCTTTGAATCTGACTTTAATCCATTTTTCTTCCAGGTTTCAGCTTGACATAATCTTGCCGTGTTTCCAATTTTGGAGGAGCTTTCTTTGACCATCTCTGTTTCCTCTTACCTTTCCATGCTAGAAGGATAATCAGTCTGTGGGAGAACACAGGGGAAGCACGTGAGTTTTTTCCTCAGCATGAGGACATCAGCAGCAGCAACACAGTACTGTTCCTGTTTTTAGGCCTTTTCTGTCCCCTTCTGTTGTGTGCAGTCTCTTGTCCTGTTCTCACAAACAGCCCTGCTTCCCTGGACCCCACTCAATAAAGAGCAGCCATTGTTTCCCTAAAACATAAACTCCTTCATATCCACCCTCTCCGGCTTCAAACTCTGGAACATCGGCAGAGCAAAAACAATGGCTTCCAAAAAACCGTGACGCTGGATGTGCAGACAATTCCACTGTAATTGTTTAAGGCCTATAATGAGCAGGGCTGAATGCCTGACCCTGGGACACTGAGGCTGATGCCCGGGAGTTTGCATTGCACTTCTTCTCTGAGGGCTTTGGATGGGCCCATTTTGGCATTGTCGCTGCTTGTCTGCCTGCATGTGAGGATTTGCAGGGAGAATGTTCATTTGGAAGAGCAGGTCACTCCCACAGAGCACATCCTCTGCTTTGGTCTGGCCTGATTTGCATTCAGGCTGTGCTCCTATTCACTGATCTGCTCACTGGCCTCTCTGTGCATCCTAACTACCTTTCTTGGAATGTGCATGCAAATCCTTTTTTTCCACATTTTAGCAAAGGTTTTTTTCTATATTCCTTTTTCTATTTCCCTCCCCTCTCCATGAATGGACACAGTAAAGGACAGCTTGCTGAGGAAATGCAGTTTTTTTGATAATGAGCTTCCAGTAAGCGGAACAGCCCAGTCACATCTAATATCTCCTAATAAAAGGAGAGTGGTTCCTTCTCTCTGCAGGGAGTGTGATTCAGCTCAACCTTGTTGCAGCAGTTGGTGAGGAATGCCTCTTAATTAGGGGCATTAAAACTCTGGTGAGGGCACCAAGGAGCCTGCGGGTGTTCACATCTCCTTCTGACCTCTGGCCCTAAATATGCTGCCATTCTATGGACTATCTCTCAGCTGCCAAATGATCAAAGCCAAACATCACCCGTTTCTCTTCCCTCTAACAGAATCTCATCCTCCCTATGTCACGGCTTCTTTCCATCACACCAGAGCAGCGGTGGCCTCCGGCTTGCTCTGATATTACACGCTAACCTCTCCACATTCAACAAAGTGTGAGGTCACAACCCATCTGAGCGTCACTATGACTGGCAGGCATGATGGCCCTGCCGGGTTTCCTCTTAATAGCAGTAGCGTGCATTTGATCTGGCTTTTGACCAGCGAGCCATGTGTGTGTCTACAACAGCATAACCTCCACCACCTACGTAGGAGCAAAGCAATAACAGAGCTGTGCCTCTCTGTCGCTCTGTGTTTTCTACAGAGAGGAAGGCTTTTCTGTTTTTACTTTCAATCTAAAGACAGCTGTATTGACCCGTTCCCCTGTAACTCTCCCTTTATATTAGTATTACATAAATACGCCTTGTTGTTCACTGTTAAAATATTTAGCTGTAGTAGTTCCTCTCGATAAATCCTCTCTCAGTGACGGAGCGAGGTGAGCAAAAATCAGCGTGAGACCAGATGTGGTCTCCTGCAAACAGGACCACTGAGAGTTTAACAGCCGTGTCAGTGCTTAATTAGAGAACCAGACCAAAGGAAGCAGCTCATGTTCCTTGTTAAACATGCTGAAGGCCATAAGCTCACCACGCAGACTGTCTGGGGGTCAGTGGGTCACACTGGGATGATGAAGTTTCCTGTACGTGTTTCCTGAGTTCCAATGAGGTAAGTGTCTGTTAGAAGCATGGATTATTATTCAGTGGCTGAGATTGTGTTGACGTGCACTGAGTGGGAAACCAGCGGGATTACAGCAGACAAATAACACCAAGGCCTCATGAGTTGTGCCTTGAAAACTGTATTTCCATTTTAAATCGTAACATAATGTTTTTGAATCACCTTTTTTTTAAAAAATACAAGGGAATCTAGTCTGATAAAGGTGACTTATAAACTTGTCTGTGCCTTATTTTAATTCAGGTTGAGTCACATCGAGTGCCACTTATTTATGCTTCTGTAGTTTGTCTTTGTGTCCCACTGGAATTAGATTTACTACAGAGTGTGAGCTGTATGCAAAGAAGCAACGTGGCTAAATACCGCCGTTATTTTGATGCTGATGCTGTAACACAAAGAGTCAAATGGAAGACATCTGCCAATGGTCTGTGCTCTGTAGAGGAGCAAAGGGCTTAAGTAAGAAAGTAAGTTGTAGCACAATATGCAGATTAAAAGTTTTATTTATGTATATTTTTAATTGATCATTTGATTTTATTCATTGCAGGGCCGTGGTCAATCAAAGAAAATTTTGGTTTACTGAAATTAATTTCAGTCAATTGATTACGCAGAAGTTATATATTTGAAACTAAGGATAACGTGTCAAAGGATTGTGGCAATAAAAAATAAATGTGTAGCACATGGTAAATGTCACATTGGTGCCAGTGGCAAGTGTATCCAATCCAATGTCATTGCACTATGTTTATGGAAACTTTTTTTAAAAAAAATTTACCAACAAACAAACAAAAACAACCCACAATTTGTCTCAGAAAAGTTCATATTTTAGTTACCTTTGCATATGTCAGTAGTATTTGACTTACTGACTTGACTTTCATGTCTTACAGCTGTAGTTGGTAACATTTGGAAACCAAGCTCGCTCTAGCATGATACTCCTTGGGAAGCAACTCTGCATCCTCTCCTCCCTGCTTTTGCATTTTATTTTGTTTGTTGTTGCTCTTTTAAGTCCAGTTTGCATGGGGTGCCCGGTGGCTCAGTTGGTAGAGCAAGCGCCCCATATACAGAGGCTATGTCCTTGCGCAGCGGCCCCAGTTCGATTCCACCTGTGGTCCTTTGCTGCACATCATTCCCTCTCTCTCTGCCCTGTTTCCTGTCTACTCTTCAGCTGTTCTGTATATAAAGGCACAAAAGCCCAAAAAAATATCTTTAAGTCCAGTTTGCACCAAAGATTCATGACAAGATGAAACAGTTGCAGGGAAAGTTGCAGCGGAGGAAACCGGTCAGCTTGAGTTTAAGCTGGCCATGACGCTTAAAGCCTATTGTTTCTGCTCGGATAATTATACAGATGCACCAGGAACGTCACGCGACCCTGAAAGAGTGCTACCAACTTTCTCTGCTAACGCTAGAGGAAAACTTGATTCACGAGCGGTCGTCTTTTCCTCATGCTTGACAGCGAAATCAGCTGTGCTGAATTTTCCATTGAGCATCAGAGTCACAGTGACATGAATCATTATCTGGAGACTGAAAGCAATCACTGTGCGTGTGACGATGCGTGTGTCTGTCAGTGGCGTATGACATTACAGACTGTGCGAGGGGAGGAGTGATGTATGGAAGCCTATAGGGGACTTTATATGCTTCCATAGTAATGAGTGTATTGAATATGTGTAGTGCATAACTTTATTGCATTGTTAGTTGTTTATCCCAGAGTTTCTGCACATTTATACCAGAGATTCAGATGAATTTGTTTTGCAGTAGAATTGTAAATATTATGTTATATTGTTAAAAATCTTCATGTTCCTAACTCGCTCAGACATATCATGTGATGTTTCTTTGGTAGTTATAGCAACTGGAGAAGGTCAAGGGGACCTGACGGCATTAAAAGGTGATCAAATGAAACACAAAGTTACCTTCAATGAAATTACAGATTTCTCAGTTTGAAAATTGTTGGAAACATTAGGGACAATTTAAGCACACGACTCAGAAATACTCAACAAACCTTATCATTTTAGAGTGTCACTGTTACATGCTAAAGCTTTCAGATTACAGTTCTTAGGCAGTCCATACAAATACAAATACAAACACTCTAAGAGGTTACTGTCACACACATATTTTTCAGTGGCCATGCTACACACACACACACACACACACACACACACACACACACACACACACCTCTTTGATAGCACTCCTCCACTGTAGCTCCACGGCCCACAAGACAATTGTTGTGTGTAATGACCCGCTGTCTTGTTACTCTTGGCCGATCCCTTTCTACCATCCCTGGGGTGTTTTATTGTGCCAGCCTGATCGAGTCTGTGCAGTCAGTTAGATCCACCAGACAAACCCAGACAAAGAATCATAAAACTTTAATCTGGGATGAATTGTCATCTTGGTTTTCTTCCAAAATTTCAGTTTTAAAGATTGTGTGAAAGGATGCGTTCCACATTGTTCAATTCACAGTCTATCTATCTATCTATCTATCTGTCTATCTGTCTATCTGTCTATGTATCTATCTGTCTATTCTTCATTTTAGGATAATTGATTTGTGCTATGGACATTTGAACATTATTCTGCCCTCCAACCTGATGTTTCTAATTTGTGTGAAGCTCACAGGGGACACTTGGTCTGCCCGAAAAAAACTGTAATAATTTAATTCCTGGCTGACAAATGACTTGAGCGCTCGACGTTCCCCACAGAATGGAGCACAAATACCATCCAAAGAGGTTGGATGGATTGCTCTTAGCTGTTGTAATTCAGTTTGAATCACTGACAGACAGCTGTGCAAAAGACTACACACAACAGACTCATGACCTACACACTTTGGTATCCAGAAGATTCATTTTAGCAGTTTTAAAGGTGCTATATGTAAAACTTGTAGCACCATTTACAGGGTAATTCTTCACATTTAAGTGTCATGACTTTGTTCAAGTGTGACTAAAAATCAAAGTCAAATCCTCTTTAAATCATTTCATGAAATGTTAATTGAGTGAAGTGTTTAAAATGTAGAGGTCCTGTGGTTTAGCAGGTAGGATTTATGGTTTTCACCCTGGTAGTCCTGGGAAAGGAAAAGTTTCAGTCATCATCCATTAAGTAAAGAATAAAGTCCAGCTGGTCATTGTCGCAAAAAGAACCCTGACAGGGTGATGCAGGACTTGTCTCGTATCAGCCTGAGGGAGTTCTTCTCGCAATAATGACCGGCTCGCTGGACATTATCCCGCCTATTACATGGCTATTTGTTAAAGAAATCAATAATATGACTCAAAATATGGATTTAAAGATTATTTTATTAATTTAAAAATTATTTTATTTCCTCCACTAAAAAATAGTCTGCTCGATTCCTCAGCTCTGCCATACTGTCTGCTAAGGAACCATGCTACTTTTGCAGCAGTCGGCTACAAGCTCTATCCCCAAAGAATGAACTCCCGGGCCAATTTACACCAAAGATTCACAATGACATGAAACGGTTGCAGGAAAAGTTGCAGCAGAGTAAAGTGGTCCGTCTCAGCTCGACTCAAGCCGACTGACAGTGTTGTCTGCAATTCAGCTTATCAAATCCCAAGAGGCCAGTTTTAGAATGTAAGGCATGGCACTTTTTCCAACAGCCAATCAGCCCCTAGTGACGTCATCTGTCACTAAGAAGTACAGTGTAGAGCAGCTAATGGGAACACCTGGTTTCTAAACTGACCCTTGACTAGTGAAAAAGTGTCCGTCACAGTCTTTATTTTCTAAAGCTTGGAGGAGAGCTGCGGAAGTCTAGTGTTTTTTCAGACCACCTGAATTACATTACAGTGAAACATTATTATGGAATTTTGCCCGATGACACCAAAAAGTAACTGCCTACACCAGCTTTAATCTAGACATTATTCCTGTAAATACAATACACAGTACTAATTTGCCCTCTATATAGGAATTGTACATTATTTGATGCTAAAATGTCACATATAGCACCTTTAACAGTGAAATAAGTTTAACTATTACTGACACTTATAATATTGATGTTTTTAAGAACTCCAGTTGTCATAATCATTGAAATCAGAAACACGAACAAAGAGCTACTGCATGAGGAAAACTTCACCTACAGAAAAGACAGAGAGGAGTTTTTACAGCAGTTGGATGTAGTAAAGGTGATTTGGTTCAGCAGAAGCAGAGGAATATATGTGGACCTTGTGCTCAGCTTGCCAAGAAAGATAAGGAGTGACTGTGCTGCTGTGAATAAAGTGAAAAGGTCACTTCTCTATTGGGGAGACAGAGGGAAGAGCGGCCAGGGTCGACTGATCAATTCATTGCAGAGAAGGGAGAGACAAGTGGCTGATGGTAGCAGAATGCCGGTGTTTAAGACTGCACCATAGCCTGGAGCTTTGGAAATACGTGCCAACACCAGAGGTCTAAACTTGGCACAAGCAGCCTGTGGAGAGAGGATGTAGTAACGTAGGAGGGTTTAAGAGGCCCACATGCTGCAGTGTTTTTGAGAAACAGGAGGGCCCTAAATGGAGGTTGAGAAGTCAGCTAGGATGGAGGTCAAATACGTATGGAAGATAACTGTAGAAAGAGCTGGGCAGCATCTCTGGTGGGGAGGATTGTATTTAATCTGTGGCACAAAGTGCAAACACACAGTTAAAGAGCAGATTGTAGCTAAGTCAATTGTACAATTGCTACAATTGTAGCTTGCATAAATTGTAGTTAGGTAGCAATTGAGACTGAATAAGTACTACAGACTGGAGATTTTAAAGGACAATGCTTCAGCAAATTCCATGAAGGTATGAAAACTAACCAAATACTTTTACATTTAAAGGAGGTAATTTCCAAAAACACTAAATTATTGACGACCTTATCCTTTAATGTAAGATTTAAGATGGGTACTGTAAGTAACTCAAAAGAAGTAGAGGGTGTCATCAGCATAGAAATATCAGTAAAGTTATGCAACTTAATGTCAAATCTTTATTTAACCGTGAAGCTGAAATTGAGATAAAACCAGGGAACGGAAATTAGGAGATGCCATAATTCAAAATTTAAGCTTTTATTGGTATCAATATTTAGAGGCAACCAATAATTTTGATCATCTCTGAATATCCAAGTAATTATTTTTTCCATTCATTTCTTTTGTAAATTATATTTGACATTTGAATGTTTATTGCAAGAATCTAAAATAAAGAAAGAGACGCCTGCTGGGGTGTGGGGGGTGAGGAAGGGGTTGTTTTCAGTGTGTTTGCTGATTCTATCAACTATTACTTGCCCAAAATTTAGCATGGATCCTTTTTTGTTAGTTTCCTCCCCTATTATCATTAATAATTGATTAATATTTTGAGTTTGGGGGCCGTGAACTTTTTTCTGACTTCTGAAGTTGGACATCTCAGAGACAGTCTGAGAACCACTGCTTTAAATGTCGGTGAATTTATAAACACCACTGGTAAAGAAAAGATTCAGTCAGTCTGTTAGAAAGACAGACAGACAGACAGATAGATAGGTAGATAGATATTTACATACAGATACATTTAGATTTCTCTGTAACTGTGACACTATAAAAAGTAACATTCTTCTTATTCTTCATCTGTGGTCTGTCAGGTAGAAAGGAGTGAGCATCACGCAGAATGTGTTTGTTGTGAAGAATATTCCCCTTCAAGTCAACTGAGGTCAATTCTCAGTGCACTTTAGAATATGATTCATGAGATTAATGGTGCAATGTAAGATGCCTGATTTACAGTGTTATTTCCATAAGACTGTTTCTGCTCACTGTGCGAAAAGGACAAAGGAAGCATCCTTTATCATCCCTGAGCACCAGAGACGCTGATCTCCCTCTTTAATATGGTGTGAGCGTGACAGCAAGACTGGAAGGGAAGTTGATATATTAGAAATACAGATATTAATTCATAATACGTATATTTTATGACGTATTTAAGATTTTTGCAGTAATGTGACAGGATGTCTGTAATTATTGTTTTACAACTGATGGTTAAACAGTTGTCACAAATGTCAAGCAGTAAATTTTTCATTTCATAAGGACGTATGCTTTTTCTTTCTTACACCGAGCATCTTTTCAGCTTCTTCTTATGTCTCTATGAATTTCACTCCTCCTCATGCTCCTTTGCCGTCTTTGTCTTTTCTTTTTTTCTCCATCATATCAGGCGCCCCAGATTGAGCCTTAAAACTTAAAAAAATGGTGTTCCCGTGGGCTCCCAAATTAGACTTCCAAAGACAGACTTCCATACTCTTTGGTCATTTCAGTAAGTGATTAAGCATGCATTTCCTATCTGACGAGTAGTTCTTGTTCATTAAAGAGTTTATAGCCATAAAGGCCATGCTCATAGCCGTGCTATAAGGTTTTCCTTTGGCACTGGGGTGCCTTGAGTTGAATTACTAATGTCAGCCTGCTAATATGTTCACATGCTCACAATGACAATGCTTAAATTTTTAATTTGGACCTGACTGATATATCAGTTTGCCATTTCTATAGCCTGACATTGGCCTATCACAGATATATTGGTATCAGCGTATATGTTCTGCGATATATGCTTATAATAAAACTGTTTTTAAGGCCCGAAAAAATGTGTGGACTTGTGATTTATTAGAGTAAGAGTTTTTTTTAAATGTCAGATATCCTGCCTCCATTCCATATCTTTGTCACAAGTAATTGATAAGCAAATTCAGCCCATATTATAAAAAGGATTATATATTTGATACTGGAATTTTAGTACTCGAAAATCCCATATTGGTGAGGCCTTAATTTCTATGTTTAGCTGGAATAGCCATCTTAATGTAGCCTGTTAGCATGCTAACATTTGTACATTGTAAACAACAATGTTAAACTAATTTCATGTCAATCCATCTGATCGTTGTTATGACATTTCACTAAATAACCGAAGGTATAACGCACAGTGGCAGTCAAGGAAAAGTCACCAAGATTCCTTCTCGGGGAACCAGGAAATGTCTGTCCCAAGGTT
>JAQFJB010000011.1:8430612-8442435 GCA_029874875.1 Naso minor | reverse complement strand
AGCCGACTGACCGTGTGACTTACAGACACTCTGTTGTTAGCAGAGGCGAGTCGGAGCACGGTGAGCTAATCAGCTCGTACCAACGTCACCTGCGACTAAGTAGTGCTGCATAGACCGGCGAATTAGGACAAAGAGTACAGAGCGCATCACGGATTTTTCATTTTTCTGCGAAACCCTCGTCTTGGTGGCAAAGAAAACATCATGGTACAAACAGGGCTTATTGGAGACCAATTTAGCAGCGAATGGTGTCATTTTTCAACTACTATTACACTGTTTAATCAGGTTGTACATCATAATGACAAAGTTTAGCCAAAAAAGTTGTTTAGTTTCACTTTAAAATAAATTCATATCTGGCACATTTAGTGTGGAACTGGCAAAAAAACTCACTTTTTCATCTTCTTGCCCACATTAACAGAGCTAATGTTTTTTAAGTCTTAAAGGGAAGGTAAATCTAACATGGGAGGACGTCTGGACAGAGTGTGTGTCCATGTGTTTGCACCAGTCACCACCAGCTCTCAGTGTTGTTATGCAGTGGCCCCATAGCAAACCCCTTTGGCCTATAAATTACAAACATGGTCCATAAATACACTCATATATATTCCTACAGCTTGTTTGAAGTAGGGGCTGACAGAAATACCGTCTCTCATGACTTCATGTGAATGGAACATGAGCCGGTGAAGCTATATATAAAACAGAAAAGGAGCACATCTGTCTTAATTCACTGGATTTATTCCGACTGTTGCATATAACTGTGCAGATTGAAATCCACTTGGAAATTCACACTCACACGCAATTCACACGCAAACACTTAAACCAGATAAAATTATACCTGGCAGATTGCATATGTGTCCACTTAGCAGATCTGTCAAGATATCAAGCACATATATATATATATATATGTGTGTAAATGCATGTAAGTGTGTGCGTATCTCTTCTTTATTGTGGCATATGGGATGAATACCACAGCAGGGACACTGGACAGGCGTTATTCAATACTTCTGTAGTGGGCTTTGGCTGGGTGCCACACCACATTACCACCCACAGAGACAGGAACTTCAAAGAAGGTTTGGGGGCTTTTTGCCTGAGTGGTGCCACTGAATCATCTGCCTGTCAAAATAAACTCCAGTTACAGGGGCATGTCCTAATTGGCTTCAGAAGCCATCAGTTTGTTTATCTTTAGACCAAGGCTGAATTATTTTTACTGCATGCACTCTGTCTGAATCCCCTCTGGAGCTAACATAAAATATGCAATTTGGTGCATAATTTTGTTCAATGTTCCTCAGAGGTCCACAACACTCTGACAGCTGTGGAAAGAGTGACAACTTTGTAGTGTCACTGCTGTGCGCCACACTTGATAGGACGACGAGAACAATCCATAAACCCACACATACTGTAGCAGCTTGGACACATAAGAGTGGATTCTCCTCTGGTCCTTCAGTTTCTATCTAATGTTACCTTACAGTACAAAACAGGCAGTTTTGAAAGTATTATAAAATGTATTTTTTCCCCTCTCTGTGTTTACTGCCATTTCCTTTTTAAGTAATCACACAGAAATGCATACCTGCTGCTAAAAAAGGGGGCTGTTTGTGTCTTCATCTTGGATTCATGGAAATGTTTTAGCACTTGTGTGGCAAAGGTTTCATTTAATTCAACGCACATTGTAAAAAAGGGAAAAGTCATTTTCCAATAAAAACATAGAGCTTAAACCATTACCCCATGGAAACATGTTGTGACTCTTGGCCTGCAGTGGGAAGAACTTAACTGTAGTAATTAAAATGTTGCTTACAGTCCACATCTGGTAGGCATTTAACGCCTGGAAACATATTTAATGTAAGACATTGTTTTCCTCATCATTTTGAAATTTTGCAGCCAGGCAAAGCTTTTCTTTCGCTTCAGTGCATTTCATCAGTGATTTTGGCCTTTTTCTGTGATTTTATATATCAAAACTCTCAGACTGGGGAAACCAGCACCACCTTTCTTGTAGTTTGTCACCTTTTACTTACATCAGAAACATCGATGGAAGGTGGATGTGCTGTGTAATCCTGCAGCCGGTTACAGGGGTAGCTGTGGGAGGCTGTGGCTCAGGTGGAAGGTCAAAGTGTCTTTGAGTCAGACGCTGATCTCCAAATTGCTCTCTGAGAGTAGGCTAGCGGCTGGCATGGTGGGCTCCACCATCAGATGTGTTTGAGTTTAAGCTCATAGGGCCCTATGAAATCCATTTTATTTTTTTCCATTCTAATTTACTGGATAATTCAGAAGCACACTGTTCTCCCTTGTTTTACACATGGGCTTTAGCCCGCAAGTTTTCTTTGCATGTATGTACACGTTTCCAATTGACAGTATGTTGACAGAATTTCATATCACCTGACGCATAGAGGTTGTTTGGAAACTGCTTGTCTCCGTATTTTGGGGTAAGTGACGAGTTTTGTAGGGTTTTTTTGCTGACTTTGCTGGTGTTTTGGGCGGCTGTTTCGACAAGCTTGCATCGTTTGGGGGGGGGGCGAGGGCGGGATTGTTTGTGAGGTGCTGCACGGGTGGTCCCATGCATTAGCAACCCCCCGGGAATGTTAGATAGATGTTCCTCTTTCTCCGGAAAACAGAATTTCTGTGAAATCAAGGTCAATTCCCTGATATTCCGTGTTTAACAACAGATTCCGTTTTTATTGGCCAATTTTGCAGTTCTGTGAGCGCAGAAATAACAGGGCCGTGCTTATAGGTAGGGCTGCGCTAAAAAAATCGATATGGTAATATATCGATATATCTAATTTCATAATATCTGTATCGTATCGTGACCAATGTATCGTGGTACATATATCGTTAAGTCCTTGCCAAAATCCAGCTTCAAATTCAGTGACACAAAAAAAATGCTTACACACCTTATTTTCATTTAAAATTTCAGTGTGTGAACTACATTGAATTGTTTTTACTAAATTTGTCCACTGAATTATCAGTATAATGTGATTTACTCCGAATACCCAGATTGTATATAACAACTTGTTTAACTGCTCTGTTTTGACATTTTCAGTAAACTTTGTGGAATATCACGATATGCACTGTATCGCAATGTGTCTTGACAAAATCGTTTTGTGGCTCATGTATCACGATGCGTATCATGTTGTGAAGTCCTTGCCAAACCCCAGCCCTGCTTACAGAGCTTGAGTTTGCAATCCCATCCTTGGGTTAGGATGAGGGTTTCACTTCAATGGAAGGGGACTGACCATTGCTTCAACCAGGGGTTCCCAAACTTTTCAGCCCGTGACCCCCAAAATAACGATGCCAGAGACCCCGATCGACCCTGTAGGCAGCATTTAATGTTGTGCACAGCCGTGCACGTGCACTATTAGGCCTACACAGGCATCAATAAATCACAAAAGAACAACAGATTAACAGTCATAATATTATTTTAAGGTATTTAGAGGAAGAATATAACCAGAATTTATACAATAATGGGGTAAGTATGCAAATTTTAATTATTTAAAAAATGTATTTGTTCTTTGGAAGGCATCTCGCGACCCCTGGAGGGCCCCGAGCCCCACTATGGGAACCACTGGCTTAGACAGACCGTAACTCCAAATCTTCAGTGGCCCATAAAATGTCCAAAAATACCAATGTCCCTTTGATTGGCTAGTGTTTGCTGCCTGGTTAGCATTAGATGGTTTGTTTAGCTGATTCGGGTTAAAAATAATGTTGGGGTCAGCATCACTCAGGCAGAGTAGAGAAGGTATTTTGCAGAACACAGGTGGGGAGAAAAAACAAAGCAGGGAATCGGAATAATGGGCCGCTGGAGCAAAGGCATGGCCGAAAAAAAAAAGGCATTGTGAAAATCTTTTTCCTGCTCATCCAGAAAACCTCTGTAAATGCAGTCTATTTCCCATTTACACTGATACTGAATGATAGCATAAGGACATGCCAGAGTATGAAACTGGTCGAACGAGTGGGCACATGCACTGTTGCGTGTCTCAAGATGGTCTCTTTAACCACTAGGTCACTCTGCCCTAGACGCACAGCTTGAGCCATTACTGGCATTACATTACATTGTTGTCTCTGTCGGTTACCACCACTGCTGCCTTTCAGGTCATTTCCCTCCATTACAGACTCTCCATCAATCCCTTCATCCTTCCCTCTTTCACTTCTCCATGTTTAACAGGACTGAACAAATGGAAGCTTCCATTAACCAGGCATGTCTAGGTCACTTTGTGGCAAAGATGTAGGTGAGAGAGGTACAGATTTTAAATCTCTCCCTCCTTCCCTCTCACTGTGTGACTCCTTCTTTTTAGGGCCTCCTCTCTCTCTCAGCCAACACACAGGAGTTGCGTCTCGGCTCTCTGTAGAACCAGCTGTCTCTAAGCCAGGGATTAAATGATTCACTTACCGGCCGCATTTTAATCCTTGCTGTCACACTCTCACTCTCAGACACACACGCACACAATTTGTTGCTTTACGTGTGTCCACTAAATTGAATTATATTTAAATTATATCTGAGAGTTAGATATGTGTAATTAAACATTGACATTCTGCTGCAAGTAGGAACTGTGTGTTAAAGCAAGCACATCCGGCAGAATGTATCCTTACAGCAAGTCAGCCATGTGTTCCATTATAAGCACATTAGATAGAAGCGCTGTCTAATGAGGTGATTGAGTGCTTCAGCAGGCTGGGGTGTGTGCCATCTGCTTGCAGCGTGGTGGCTTTGAATCCAACAGATGAATGTTGTTATATGTCACTCCTCAGCTGTCTTTCAGTTCACTGCATGTACAGTTGTGCCATGCTGGAGTTAATTTTATTATCTCTTAATTGTTGAGGCTGATGCCCAACATTTGCTGCTTTCCTCTAATTCAGTTCACTTCCAAAATTTATATTGTGAGGTTTTTTTAAAGTTGTTGGATAAAACTAGCTAGTGGGAATGCTTGTTTTTAAGTAAGCATTAAGGATGTACAATAATTATCATCCTGATACAATATTTGACTCATAAACAGAGCTGGTAATAATGGCTTTCTGTGAGTAGGCAGCCTTAAGTGTTCAGATCGAAAGCGATAAACGCGATTAACACCACAAGATTACATGAAAAGTCAATGTAGAGAGGCGATTAGACAGGATGTCCCTTCATGCGATGCAAATCACGCGATGTGGTGTCCATCGCCTCCATCGCCCAGCGTTGAAAATATTGAACTTTTCAGGCGATATCGCGTGATGCTGTGCCACGACAGCCAATTAAGCAAAAAGAATGATTAAATTGTTCGTGGTTAATGACAGAAAATGGCAAACTCCCCGTCCTCCTGACACTACTAGCTAACACTAACTGTCACTGACACGGAGCTGTGCGACACAGCTTAGGGCTTCTGATTATTTTATTTACCATATACAACCTTGTTAAGTTTTCCAACTGTGTAGGACCTCCACAACTGATGCAGAGCAGAAATGATGATTAAATCGGCCTCAATTAATGACAGAAATTGACCAGTCCGCCCTCCTCTGAACGAGCTCATACAAGCGGACTGTGTGCATCGCGGAAATGACACGATTTAAGCGATGATCCAAAATATGTTCCGATTATGATCAAGCAACATAATACTGGCACGTCACATTTATCGCTTTCTGTGTTAAAAGCCTATATTTTTGTATTGAGTGATGGATTTACTTCATAAAAGGCAAATTTTTGTTGTACTTTATGAAAAAAAGACCATTTAAAGAGTTCAGAGTGTTGTTTGTTGTTTAAACAGTAGGGATGTCAGTTAGATTTGGTCAGAGCTACGAAATATTAAACCACCCTTAGCATATCATACCTTCAGATGTGCTTAAATACTAATGATCTTTTTAAAATGCAAAAATGTGAAATTAATTATGGGTTATCGGTATCGGCCACAAGCGGCAGGTAATTTACAGTTATTGGCATCAGCTGAAAAAAATCGTTATTGTGTATCCCCAGTAAAAATGTATGAAAAATAATTATGAGTGGCAGCCTGAGTGTACTGTAAAGAAAAAAGGTAAAACTATAGAATCAAATATCTTCATGAAGGCTTTCTGACCAAATATTTTCTTGGTCAAGATAAACATTCAATCACTGACTCACAGTGGTTTTAACCAACTTTGGCTCAGTGTTTTCGTGCTCCTGCACATCATTCATCACTTCGTCTATGTTTGCTTTAACTCTGGGCCGTGGTCTTTGTAGTCATTCAGTACAAACTTGCATATGTGCCAGCTTGCTCTTGGTTTTATGTGCTGTGCCAAGGATATTATACAGTAGGAGTAAACCCAGCATTTGCTGAGGAGCAGTATAACAGAGGAAAGAGAGGAGAAGAAAGAATGCCGGTTCTAGCAAGTAGATTTTCTGTGGCATCTTGTTCAGATGCCACATGCATAAAGCAGCAGCCAGCTCTGCTGCACCGCGGGGCTGTTTCCTCTTTCATCTTCCTGCACTGATTGGGCTGTATGTCGCCTCTACAAACCTACCGGCCTTACAGATGTGAGGTGGCCCACCTGGAAAATGCAGTGCCTCGAAAAAACCAAAAAAAACAAAAAGCCTTACAACTCAACACGCTTGAGCTAAGTGTTGACTTCTGCTGAAATCCCACTGCTTTCTCATTGTTTTTGTTAGTGTGGTGAATGTCCTAGCGTGCACCATCACTGCGTGGCATGTACACAAGGCAAAGAGGCTAACTGGCCACCAACTGCTCTCAGCTGAGAATCTACATGAGGGCAAGTGCCAAAAAACAAGCTGAAAAAATACTCAGCTGATGTTTCCCACCCATCTATTTCTGAAGCCCCCCCCCCCTTGTAGGAAAATGATAGTGTTCTATCACAGCCAGCAATATCTACCACATCAACAGCTCCTTATCCAAAGCTGTCACAGCACTCAGCAAGCCTGCTATGATTAAATCATATTAACTGAAATACTTGTAAGACCAGATTGTGTTGATTGCAGTTGAATGTAGCACATGAAAGTTACGTTTTAAGCCGTTTAAAGTTAAATTGTACTTGATATCTAATCTCATATCACTATATCAGTAATTAATTAACAGTATGGTCCATTTCAAGCCAAGTTTGTTTAGGGGGGGGCTAGTAGATGGTCTGGTCATAGTGTGGGAAGCCCCCCCCACACTGGGTTGTATCCTTCCTACATACACTTTCCATGTTACTTAATGGAGAGCACAGACAGCGCAGCTTGCGCTGTAGTGTTAGTGATTATTTGCTCTCTGGTGTCCACTTGTACCGGGACATAAGAGCGTTTATGTATCATCTCTGATGCCCACATTTTATTCGATGATTACTGCAATATATCAGATTCACTGGAAGAACGGTATGTGTGTGACCTTGTTTGAGTGTGTGTATGTGTGCGCACACATTTTGCTTGCAATCAGCTTTCTCTGCAAATGCACCCAAATGTATTATATGTTTCACGTAGAGTGCACTTAGTGAGCACATCCTCCCTGCCCACTCGATTTTTGTGTTTTAGTAACACATTAGCAGTTTTATTAAGTAACTTAAAAAAATAAAGTATAATAAAGTAGGTTGATATAGTTGCAGTCTGCATGGGAGTTAATATGAATATATATATATAAATAGACAGCACTCAGAGTAGTGGTCTCTGCATTTACATAACAAAGAATTAGTGCTAAAATTAATTGAATCTTTAAACAAGCAGAGAACTTCCGCGAGCAAACACTCTGCCCTTCTTCTTAATGATGTTAGTAACATGTAGAACACAATAAACCTTTCCACTTAATTTGGCAGAAGAGACAAAAACCAGACGACTGTTCCTGCAATAGGGTGCTTCCTTAGAAGAAAAAAAAAAAAAAGTTTCAGCAGAGATAGCATCATATCATCTAAATTTGGGAACCCAGAAAAAAAAAGTTTGAGCAGTAGCATTAAAGCTCCAGATAATCACAAACTGCAGAGAGAAAGCTGGAAACTACACACAGAAAAGCAATAAGAGGACTGGAGAGGGTCGAAACGGTAGAAAAGGATGCCAGATGAATGATGCACATTGAAGAGGTTTCATTGATGGGAGTGAACTCGAGTTGCCCCGTGCATTGACCTTATCGCATTACACAACAACCAGACTAACAAATGAAGAGATAGTCATGAGTAAGTTAAAATGACTGCGAGATGCAGTTCAAACTATGAAACCTCAGAGCAGAATAGCACTTGCCCACTTGTTTTGCACTTTCTGTGCCCTTTTTGAACTGAGTTTATTCATTTTTTATCACACTGAAAAGCGCTGACTGTTGGTTTCAGAAGGAAACAGAGTCAAACACCTTGTTCTTTCATCATTTAAATAGCTTAATAAAACATGGCTTACATATACCACAACACAGATATGACTTATTCTTGCTCCAACCAGACTGGTAATGGGGGATTTTGTAATTTGTACTTAACGGTGATTAAATGGAACAAATATGTTAGTGTTACTGGAAAATCTTAGTTTAAAGATTGCTGAGCTCTGCATTGGTGCTGAATGTCTCTTTTGTGAAACATGAATCTTGCCGGGCTTCAGCTTACATTTATCTTAGAATAAGAAGTCAAAAATGTATAAAGTCCAGTTCGGATAAACTTGCAAGTGCTTAGGTCCTTTAGTGTGATTATTATCATGCACATTATAAATGCATTAAATATTTATGTCTAATTAAAAAGATGAAATCAAGCCTTATTTTGAGTCCTTTTCTGAATGTCTGTCGCTTCTACACTCAGAAGTTCCTCGCCCTCAATCTGTGGCCCACATGCTGTGTCACGTCTTTGTTTCTCTTTTCCACGCTCGCATTTCGTCTCAAATTGTGATTCTTTCGTTATTAACTACAGCTTTGCCAAATACACATTCATGCATGTAATATTCCTCACCATGCTATCTTTTATTTCTGAGGAAGTTCTTCCCTTGAGCAGTAGCTTCAGTTATTTAAGCTGCAGTCTGAGATGTGGATGTCAGCAGGCCTTTTCAAGTGCATAATTATTTTAAGTGCATCAACCCCCATGCACATGCATTTTGTAACAGTTGTCAGTCTTTGTCTGCTACATTAGGTGTATGCACCAAATCCAAGGTCCAATAATAGTGATAATTTTGAAACAAAAGTAAGAAAACTGATGGATTATGTCAAATGCAAATACATCAAATGCAAAACTGTTTGCACATCAAACCCTTCTTAGTGACAGAAACTGAGGAGTCAAAGCAATCAAAATGTGTTTTCAAAAGTATTTCTCATTCTATTTTGATCGGAGACATCAGTCATGCAATTTCCAAAAAACGGTCCTGAGGGACGTAAAGAGAGAGTCTGACTATTTTTGAGCAGAGGATTGATGGAAAGGTGCTAAAAGACAGATAATGTCTAGACAGACTTTAATGTTTTTTGTGGCCTGAGTTTAATGTGCCTCCAAGGCAACAATCACATCGCCACTTCAGTAGTCAAAAACAGACTTCTTTTTTTTCCAGGTATTTCAATAAGCTCTACATATTGATGGGTGACATCAGCTGACAGAGTGCAGTGCATAAAAATTATGTGACCCATCTTTCAAAAGAGATTGAAATTAACAAAACTTTAGCACAGTTAACGTAAAACTTAGATTCATATGTCAGGAATCTGACAGCTTCATTTTAAGTTTGAACATTTAAACTTTAAACTTTTTATGGTCCAAGCTCTCCTGAATTTGCATCAAAAATACCCTTTTCCGGTTGGGAGATGTGCAGCTGTTGAGAAGTCACCACAGTGAAAAACGTTTTGACAGATGCATGACTTGTTTTCCATTTTAAACAGTCAAACATCGGTTGGCGTTATATCTCTGACTATTAATTTCTACAAACAGGAAGCTGAGCTAAAATCTTTTTCACCCACATTTTTTTAGACTGGAATAGAAGTAACAATTTTAGCACTGTTAGCAAATGCTATTAACAATGATGTGCAAAATACAAAAAAATAAAAGAAAATCTACACGTAATTTGGCCCATTGCAAAAGAACATTTTGTCTGTGAGATAAAAGTTTGTGTTCAAGCAGCTGCAAGTCATCGTTTCGAGCTTGTACAGAGGATCTGTGAGGTTGTGTTTGAGCTAAATGCTCCCAGCAGCATGCTAACATGCTCACAATGGTTACATGTTAATGTTTAGCGGGCATGTTTTCCATGTTCATTGTGTCAGCATGGTAAAATTACTTGATAGGCACTGCACAGAGAGGAATGAGCTGGGTATGTAGGTAATTTGATCATAAATGATTAGCAAATAAAATTTTCCCAGATGGTGGGGCTAAATGAAAGGGTCAGGGAATCACTTATATGATAATTCAGCAGGCAAATTGAATCAAAACAATTTAATTCAAAATTTCCTTTCCAGTTTCATTAAACAATATTGGCAAATCACCGAACACACTGATGTAGCTGCCATAACATCAAAATGAAAAATGAAATTGAAGTGCACTCTTGCACTTTAACTGGACACACTGAAATTAAAAACCTGAAAATGAAGTGCGTAAGTGTAACTGAACTTTAGAGCTGGGTTTCATGAAGGACTTCAAGATATGATACGATACGCATCATGATACACGGGTAATGATACAGATACAACAAAAATAAATCTTGCATATATTGCCATATCGATTTTTTAGCACAGCCCTACGTAATAATTGAGAATTTTTGAGGAAAAATGTCAGTGTCATGGTGGAGCCAAAGGAAAAGTCAGAATACATTCAGGTACCATGAAAGCTGGCAAAAGATTGTGCCAGTCATCATACATATATTGAGGTATATTACTGCTGGTTGACCTGGAGGAATGGGGAATTTTGGGATGCTGCAAGTTATCTTCTGGTGATGTTGAATATTTGTAACAAATATCATAGCGATCCATGGAGTAGTTGTTGAGATATTTCAGTCTAAAAACACTGGAGGCAAGATCTTGCCAGCGCTACAGCCATACAGCCACCATGGCTAAAAACTGAAGAAACACAGTTCTAAGAATGAAAAAGGAGTCTTTATATCACTCTTCACTCTGGTCTCCCTGTATTTCAAAAAATAAAGCTAGTTCATTTGTGGAGTGTGTTGATTTCTTCTTGAGCTTCTCCTCTGAAGCGGATAATACTGCATCGCCTGTATTCCCATTTGGTCATCCAAGGCAGAGAGCTCATCCATCTTGCTCGCCATCCATCTTGACCTTAAGTATATTCTCTAAGACAATGGATGGATGAAGGTGGGGTCTAAATCTTCTGCTGCTCCCTCTTGCCTTCACAGCTATCATCTTCATCTCTGTGTTCACTCAGTTTGACTCAGAGGGCCACAGCACCAATGCTATCAGCTCACGAGGGGAAGAAGATGGCTGCAAAGATAGCAAAAGAGTTAAAAAATAAACTGAGTGATTAAAATCAAGGGAGATGATGAACGTAAACAACAATTAGAGTTGCAGTAATTGATTTTTTTTTTTTGTTACTTGCAGATGCAGAACAACTCTTCAACACACTGAATACAGCTTCTATATCATTTTTTTTTTAAAGTTATGGCAAAATTGTTGGTCATCCAGCAGGCAGAGCTACATTAGCATTCATGTAGGTTCACGTTTTTGGCCACATGATGAATATGAATCACATATTCACTCCATCTGCTCAGTATTCCTCCACAAACTCCTGAGAAAATAACTTGCACTTCAGCTGTTTTAGCTCTTTGTCACTAGTTGTTAGCATCATTGCTAGCTGGTAGCAGACAGTGAGTTTATCTGTTTTGTAAGCTGAAAGAGAATAAAATATGGTACACGGTCATTTGAGTCAGTGTTAATATTGAGCAACTGTAAATGACGCTTTAATTCTCGGCCCTCAAACACAGGTGCAAAGGGGCAATTAAAATGAATAAGAGCAAAAAAG
>JAQFJB010000011.1:8278112-8288858 GCA_029874875.1 Naso minor | reverse complement strand
CAAAAGCCCCCAAAAATATCTTAAAGGAAAAAAAAAAAAAAAGATAAAACAACTGCGTTTGTGAATGGAGTCTGGTAGATGCTTTCCAGTTGCTAATGGATGTCTCGTGGCAAAGGTGAAGCTGAGAAAATAACCCTGATGCTGATTTTGTTTGGGTGACACAAACATGCATTGCTGCTGCATCGCTTTCTTCACCGGTGCTCCTGCTTCTGCTCTCCACTCAACTGGCTGTGTGCTGAACACCGGCTACTGTAGGTACAACTTAACCCCCATCGAAAACCCAAATTATCCCTTTGGGAAAAAAAGAAAAAAGACATGGCACAATGTTAAGCATCACTCTGGGAAAAGAAACTATGATAAATTTGGCATTTTTTTTAATGCTTTTGCCAGTTTAACAGTCATTAGCTGGTTTTCCATTTCCCTGTTTTTATACGCATTTTGAAGTATTGCATCGGAAAAGGGTGAAAAGGGTGAAAAAATCCTCTAATTTACAAAAAAGTTTTTGCGCTAGCAAACACTGAACTCACACGACGGCTGTTTATGCTGACGTCTTTCCGGTTCACCATAACACGTGGCAATGTGACTGCCAGCAACAACAACAAAAGATACATGTGGACCGATGAGGAGACCAAAAGCTGAAAGTAATTCCTGCAGACCTCTCGCCATTGCCAAGTTGTACGTTGCCAGGGCAACTTCTTGTTTAGTTTCCTGTTTGTAATGTCTACTTCTTCTACATTTTATTACAACCATGTTATGGTGCGTTGCCTATACTGCCATCTTCTGACAAAAACTAGCGTAGTTGATCCACTTCAACCTCTTGATGAAAACACACCTAATTCGCATCTCTTTTTTTTGTAAACTTTCAAAAGATTCCCCTTAAATTGAGATGGAGGCCAGGCTACTGACCCCTTCATTAGAGGAAAAAAAACCCAAAACCTTTGTTCTTTCACAGACTTAAATCTGCACTTTGCTCAGTGAACTCTGTTTAAAAACTGAGCCCTCAGTCTATTCAAACAAGACTAGTCTAAAACCAACAACAGGGGGTGTTCTTGCCGGTAGGTTCCATTCTCTCCATATGGAAATAATATCTAAGTTGGCACATATTACTATCGCCAGTCACCTTGTGTTATCATGAGCTTTTATCTTTCAGTTGCTGTTGGTTGATGTTGGACTGCTATGACTCATTTTTGGACTCTGATGGATAAACGGAGCCAAATCTAAGGTGGCAGATGCACCCTGTATATACTTGGATGCTGTGCAGAATTGCTGAGCTGTGACCAGGAACTTTGGATGTGATAGCTGCAAAACTCAGTACCTGAACCGAAAAAGACTGGATAATGGAGAACCAGTAGGAGAATGTTCAATCCTTATATGAGTCTTATTAGAGAAGGTGCATTTTGTTTTGCCTTATAGAGGAAGAACCAACAGATTTTGCCTTTCTGGTATGACTGCCTTTTATTACATTAAAATTACACTTTTAATGTGTATTTACATACACAGTATGTACTTTTTGATGAATGATTGAGTAAATGTCTTCAAGGGTTACATGCACAGAGAAGGTTCATGTCAAGTTGTCGGGTCTCCGTGGGTGTGCTGGCTAGCACAGAACACAACAACGCCTTTTGGGCATTCTTGACACCGTAATTGCACGGTGCCACTTGATCGTTACTGACACACCCCTTACTGCGTCTGCCCTTTCACTTCAGGGTACTTAAGTTAATTAGACTCAACAAAATACCATGGGCACTGGCAGGAGGAGAGAAAAAAACAAAACAAACGCAGCATGCTTCTGATAAACATACCAGTTTGTCGGCACCAAAATGTGCTGTGAGCCGTTATGAAAACCAGGACATGAAGTAAAAAATGCATTGACAATCACAGATTTGTTTTACCTACTCAAATGCCGTTTATTGAAACAGCTCTAAGACACTGAATTTGTTCAGTGGACGGAGAACTTCTTCTATAAAGCTATTCACCTAAACTACCACAATATAGATGCTACTGACAGTGTTTGGTCCTCTTTTCAAAAACTGTATTATGTTACTGATTACTCGTTACTTTTTTCAAAACTAATATCATTACTTATTACTCCCTAACAAAATAATTTATTACTTTACTCGTTATATTACTTTTCTGTAGCGCAATCTTTTAAACAACTTGTGTGTGTTGTGCTATCGTAGGTGTTTCAGGAGGTGTGAGGTTGAATTTTTGGCGGTGGAAAGAGTCTTTGTACCTCCTGGACACAATTTACATTTGACACTAATATTTTTATCGTCTTTGCTCCAGACAAGCTTCAAACAGTGGGCATATTTCCAGCCATTAAAAGTCCAAGTTTGTATCTCCAACTCCTTTTTTCTTTGTAAAGTTAAAATGTTGCAAGCTGCGGCTGCTGCGGCTTCACAGGATAAGAACTTTGCGCTTAGCTCACCGCCAGGTAGGGCGTAGAGAGCAGGCAGAGAGGAGGCTCCGAGCCAGTCACTGTTGCCAGGCAACAGCCACGCTGGTTGTCACCCCGGAAAGTAGATGAAAAGGGAGAGGAGGAAAAAAACGGCCATAAAGAGTTTGTGTGGATGAAACATTATGTGGCTATGAAAACCAAGAGTTAAACATGGTCAGAGAGCCACAGGTTGTTAAATTTTCTTCCTGTCTTTCTCTCCCTCCTCTGCATGTTTGTGTTGCTTCCAGACCGTCTCTGGCCACATACAGCTCGTATCTCATTGACTGCGCTTTGAAAGATCAGCGGCAAACTAGGTCAAAGTTCAAATAATTTGAACTTTGAAATAAATTATTTGAACTTTCAAATAACTTGAACTTTGAGTGCAGTGGTTAGGGGGAAATGCGAGCGATGCGCCATGCCAAGGGTAATGGCGCTGCTTAGACAGGCGGTGTCGCTCTCTTTATAGGAAAACAATGTGACAGCCAGCGCAAAGCGGTTTTATCGACGATTATGTGTTAGTCACGTTACACAGCACTTCGCAACTAATACAAAATGATTTAAATTAATCAATAAAAACCAGAGGCAAGTGACCAAACTGTAACAATTTATCTTATTTTGGAGTAATGGTAATGAGATTACTGGAGTTATATCAGTAATCCGTTACACTACTTGTCACTGGAAATATCATTACAGTAATGCTGTTACATTAAGATGCATTACTATCGAACATTTGATTCCTATTCATTTTCTCCAATTAACTACTGACTGAGTGAGAGAAGAGGAAAAAAAAAACTGGATCACACTGTGACGCATTCATTTTCTAAACTAGTGGCTGAAATGAATAGGAGGCGACATATTAAAGAGTGAAGAATGCTCTCTCATTCAGAGCTCACCGTTAACTGTGCAGTAAATATTTCTCACTAAATCTAGAGAAAACAGAACGGAACAAATCTCATCTAACATACAGATATTTGCCTGCGTTCATTGAAGTGATGGAGGAGGTCGGACAATGAAGAGACAATGATGAAGCATTCAGTTTACTTCTGAATGTTTTCCAGCAGCCAAGGACCTGAACTCTGAGCAGAATATTATCTTTCATAGAATATTTGTGAGCAATACCTTCAGCAGCACTCTCTAAACAGAATAAATAACGCAGTAATGATGTATTGCCCGCATGACTTTTTAAGCAACACAGACGAGTGAGAACTTGCTGCTTTATGAAGGCAGCTCCTTATTTCTTTATCCAAGCTTTGGCCTTGATAATAAATGCCAAACATATGAAAGGCAAAAATGAAGCCTGAAAGTTTTTACTTTTACTTCTACTGTAGGTGGCTCTGCCCTTGAGGAAATAATGAGTTACATTTACGATGCCCTTCACTTTTAAACAGAACCCAGCAGCTGAAGCCTGATGAGGACTCCGAGGAAGGGTATGTTTTTGCTGTAAAACGCTCATTCTTAATATGACTGTTACTCTTATAAAACTGGCCTTCTCGTTGCTCTCATTGTTGTTTATAATTGGTAAGGCCAACAATTAAAATGCCCAAAAATGTGCAAGGTAATGTAAAACAGAAGTGGTGCTGGTCTAGGCAGTTTTCCTGTAAGTGGCTGAGGGCTCACTGCACCTAATGGAGTCCATTTCCTGTGCATAATCACGAGAATATATTCAAGCTGGGTTGCAGCTTGTAGGAATAAATATAAGGTGTGCTTTATAGTGCAAAGAGAAACACATTGTACCTGCAAATTTTAGGGGACCAACACAATTAGTTGCTCTCAGTCCTGCCTAAACCAGGAAGAGCAAGTCCTGAAATAGCTCTGTGAAGCAGTTTGCAGTGAGGACTAACCATAACATCCTCACTTCCTGAAAAAAAACAAAAACTTATTCTCTAAGTCTAGAACTGAACTTGATCCTCATTAATATAGAAGTAGAAAAGTTTCACACATTCACAAAGTCACTTTTTTAAATCCATCTATCACTATTACTGGAAGTTCAAGCCCGTAGAGCTCAGTGCCTCGTTAAATCTGACCCAATATTGGCTAATAACCCACAAATCGCTTCTTGAGCCAAAAGCATAACGCTGATAAAAGAGTGATTAGATTTATTTTATGACAATGTCCGGTCTTGAGGGACTCCACCATTAAGTATTTACAGGAACATGAGAATTTGAGAATACAGTTCATGTCTCTGTACATTTATCTTGTAAACAAATCACGAGAAGACCAAAAACAACATCCAAACAAATCTGTCTCTCCTTCATTGTATGTGGCTCTCAGCCTTATGCCCATTGGTTCCTAATGTAGATGTAAATCTCTAAAAACAGGACCTTAATACATAGTTTCATGTCTAACAAAGGATCAATAGTTTACTGGGCATTGTAGGTTTTAGCAAACATTACTCAACAGGAGTTAATAGTGATTTATTGGGGACTATTTTCTGCTATGGATTGATACAAGTTACTTAGTATTTGTGTTGCAAAGAGGATGTTCAATGTGCAACGAAAATGCTTTTGTGAAAACACTGCTTGTAAGACATTTCTTCAGACAACTTTGCTAGCTAGAATGTCGCTTCATAGGAAACCTCTGTGGTGTTACTTGCTAACCAAGAATTAGCGAAATTATTTTTGTGTGCTAGTATTGCTTTGAATTTGATTCTTCAAAGACGGCTACGAGAGACCTAGTATCATTCTGTTGATGTGTTTTTGGAGCTCAAAAGTTATGATGGACATCGACTGGGGCTGTGAGGGAACACACTGCTCCCCAGCATCGGACGCTTGACTGGTGTGCCATTAGGTGATAGACGATATTTGATTCAACCAACGTGAACCGGGCAAACACTTCCTGGCGGCTTTCTGTTTTATCCTGAAAGCCGTTCACTGAAATGTGTTTCTGAAAACATTTTTGGTGAGAAATAAGCCATTCAGTTGTTCAATCTGACTTTATTTTACACACACTTGATTTGTAGCCTAGACGCTACTTTATGCAAATGTGGAGAAGCCGACGTGACGCCTCGTCTATGAAACGCACCACATCGCTACCAGAATGCATTGCACGGTGTCCTACATAGACAATGAATGGAAAGCACCAAAACCACGCATTCTGTGGATCTCCATCATTACAGTTTTTGCCTTATTTACTGGGGAATGCAAGTTCACTTCCTGACTTAACGGTAACAGTGGTTGTAACGCTGACTCAAGTAAAGTGACACCGCTACAGCTGCAAATGGTGACTGGCTGGTCTAAACTTTCCTCACAAGTCATATCTGATGAATTTTCTTTTCCTCGCCACGACTAAAAGGCTAAACTATTCCTGTGTGTCATACTGATGTCAGCTGCTATGACCATTATCACCATTATAACTACATGAATATCCTTTATGCCCCTTTTCGCTTCCACAGCGACCATTCCGTATGGTTTTACTGCCCTTCTCTGTCTTTGTATTATTTCTTTATCTGGCCTCTGGGTCAAGTCATCTATCATTTTTAACAACTCTTTGTCTTTCCTAGCCTTTCCTATCTCTCTTCTTCCTCAGGTGTCCCCATATCTCTTCTCGTCTGGCTTCCTCTGATCCTTCTCTTTCACATAACCTCCCATCTTACTGTTCTATTTTCATAACACTGTGTCACCATATCTCCTCTCTCCTTCTTCCTGCTGTCATATCTCTCTTTTCTCTCCCTTGGTCCGATCTCCTTTCTCCCTCCATTCATCCCGAGCTGCTGAAACAAACAGAGAACAGGCTTTGATGTGGCTCCAGTTCCCAGGCCCCGTGGTCTGTCTATGTGCGTTTATGCGTGTAGGTTTCCAAGTTTACCCTTACAGGCTCTGTGGTGATAATGGCCAGGGGGTGAAGCAGAGTCGAGTGTGTGCGATTGGCCTCTTCTCACACGCGTGTGCACATGGAAGAGCTCAGAGCAAGACTGAAGACAGAACACAGACCACTCAACACCTGAGTGGGAATGAGCTTCATAGTGCTCACATGCACAGGAGGGATTAGGAACATCCTGCCTTTCACAGAGAGTGGCCTCAAATTTCAGGACCCAGTGGGTTTTTTTAAGGCGTATTTTTAAAATCTAAAAACACCCTTGCAACATTCAGAGCTGAACACACACACACACACACACACACACACACACACACACACAAAAGCCTGTTGCATGAAGTTTCTCAACCAAATGGTGCTCCACCTCTCATTAACATGTGATCAGATGACTGCGTGGCTATGATGCTCTGATGGAAGCAGCCGTTGTGACCTTGACATTCAGCTGCTACAGTGGAGCCGCTCACTGTGATTACACTGGGCGAGCTCCAAGGTTTGAATGTGTTTGACTGTGTGAATGTGAAGCAGAGCGCTGGCAAAAAAGGAGAACCATGTGTGCTACGTCAAAATAAGCGATAAAAGGTTAAAAAAATATTTTGACACATGAAAAAAAAAAAATCAAATGCAAATGGGCTTCTAATCTGCACACTGCAGCAACCAGGGGACCGCCAAAACAAAATAAACTCAAATAAAAAATAAAAATAAATGTCATGGCAGGGAGCAATGCATAAATGATAACATATATTAAATTGCTAATTAGTTTTTTTTAGATAAAATGTTTCATGTACTTTATTTTTTAATTACACATTATCCCAAATGCCTTTTGCCATCAGAGAAAAGGTGTTGGGATTGCATGTAAATCCATGCATAGTTCATATTTCCACTTGGATCAAACTGGATTGATCGATCATCCCTGAAGTCGTGCTGCTAACATGGCTAAAGAAACACATGTTGAAGTGTGATTCCAACTTCTTCAGTGTTTACCTGCTCCTGAAAGTATCATAAACTCATCAAAAACTTGCAAAACCCGAGGCTGCTGTTTGCTAACTTGCACAGTTGTTCTTTGTCTCATATTCTTCCTTTAATTTGGTCCTCTTTGAGGGCTTCCCCTGAGAAGAATATTGCACAGTCGTGCCTTAGGCAGCAGCTAATACCAGAGCTACCAGTGGTCTGATGCTATGGTGGAGTGTTATAACTCTATTTTTCACTGAGAAATGTGATCATTTATTGCTGGAAGGAACACAGAGGGGGAATTCATCATTTATACTTTGAATATAATCAATCAGAGGGTCTTTATTATCAAATCTTAATCAAGACAGAAGAGGTTAAAGTCACTCCAAACCTTTATGCACTAGGTGATAGATTACTTTAGGTCTTCTTTTTTTTTAACATATGGGGCTTCAACATCTTTCTTAACGGAAAAAGACAAATAAACACACCTACTTTGTGGTAATCTCTCGCTTAGTATCTCGGGTCTATGTACGTATGCATATGTATCTTTATTTTATGTCTGCATTTGTCTACAAATGTAAAGAACTTTTTGACATATTTTCAAGCTGCAGTAGATAACTTCTGCAAACCAGCTAGCAAGCTAACGTTAGCTGTAGCATGAGACTCACTAGGAAGCAAATCCGCTGCAGCTGTTTGCACCGCCTATTCACGCCGCTTTATTTTGTTTGTCTCTCTCTCTTTCAAGTCCAGTTTGAACTGAGACCAAACAGTTGAAGTAAAGTTGCAGTGGAGTAAACTGGTCCGTCTCAGCTCGAGCTCGAGCCGACTGACGGTGTGGCTTACAGACACTCTGTTGTTGGCAGAGGCGAGTCAGAGCACGGTGAGCTAATCAGCTCGCACCGACGTCACCTGTCGCTAAGAAGCGCAGCGCAGATTGGCCAATCAGGACAGAGAGTACAGAGAGTGTCACTGATTTTTTACTCTTCCGTGAAAACCTCTTCCCGGCGGCAAAGAAAATATCCTGGTAAAAACAGGGCATTTTTCAACCACTATTACACTGTTTAATCAGGTTACACATCATAATGACGAAGTTAAGGCAAAAAAGTTGTCTAGTTTCACTTTAATAACTAGTGAAAAGTGAATTGTTTCTTGTTCAGTGCTCTGATGGTTGGAATAAAGTTTGTTCAAATGTCAGATGTCCTGCCTCCACTACAGATCTTTGTCACAATTTGATAAATACATTCAGATGATGTTATATACTGTCACAGCACCACAGCCGCGTGGACCTGGCTTTGGTCTAGGACCTTTGAGGCTGGATGTTTAAGTCAAAGCTTGACTGCAGGCTCGGAAACGGAAATGTGGGCGTGACTGAGATCATTTGGCCTGCTCCATCTGTTGTCCGGTGTGTCCTATACTGTCTGGACTCCATCATCAGTTCATTTGATTAACATCAGCACGCAGACAAAACACAGAACTTAACCTAGTGGTAAAAGGGGCTTTTCTGCGACAGTCTTTCTCTCACAGAAACTTCTCCACATTTCACACACTTCTCCTCATTCTTCAACCTATAAAAATTACACCGATGTTGATGGTGAGGTAGGCCCACCCCTTAGCTTGACAGCCATACAGGACAGCCAGTTAGAGAAAGTGTTGTAACTATATATCGGCCGATTGATCAGATATTGGAATTATCTTGCTTTCTAATATTGGCATCGGTTCCATAAATCCCAAAGCAGTCAAGCCCTGCTGACAAGTTAATCTGCATGACCACGTTAGTTTGCATATCAGAACAGCTTCTTCATACGTTTTTGGGGCCTTTCCAAAAATGACCAATACTGTTTGTTTACTGGAGGACAAACTGATTCTCTCTCTGCACTTAAACAGGTTTTTTTTAACTTTGGACTCTGCTGCATGTTTTGATGTTTGGTTTCTGTTTATTTTCTACTCCTTTTCTCTTCACTTTGAGCTGTTCTGAAGTATCTGAAGAGGATCTTGCTCACCATAAACTGTTGTGGTCAGCATGTCTTTGCGGACGGAAACGCAGCAACTCCTGGTTGCTCTGTCTCGGTTTTGTTGCGCTGTTGTGAGAATGATTGTTCCTATATTGGCTCCTGTGTGATCAGCAGCAGAGAAAGTTTAAAATCCTTTTTTTCTCTCTTTTTGGTTTGCTGTTCGGCTCGGTGCTGACCTGCGTGGGAGAGGACTTTTTTTTTTGAACACACAAGCCTCTCTCTCTCTCTCTCTCTCCCTCCTCCACTCCTTTTTGTATTTTCCACATAGGTGGCTGGAGAGAGGTGATTGTTTTGTGCAGCAGAGTGAAACGCAGGCAGCGCTTTTCATCCCACTGTGGACGCTCTCCTCTTTATTTCCCTCCATCTTTGCTCCCTTTCTCTCTCATCGCACACTGATGATCGTTTCACATATAGCTCCCTCTCTTCTCCATCCCTTCATCTTTACCTCCACAGCATCCTTTTTCTTTTCTCTCATATTTTCATGTGTGCTCTTTGAATCTATCATTCCTCATTTTTACTCTACTGTTCAGACTCTTTATTCTCATTTTCTAATTTCTTTCCTCTCATCGCCCCACTTGGCGTTGAGTGTCTCGTCCTTCTCACACAACCTTCTTTTCCCTCCTTCCTCTCTCTGCTAGATATTTTATTTCTGTTCTAATTCCAGCTCTGGTAAGATCACCCTTCCTCCACATCTTCCTCCTCTCCCTCACCTCTCCTTTCATGCCTCTACTCTTTCTCTCTCCTCCTGTTGGATCATACTTATCACACATTTCTTTCTCTTCTTCTCTTTCTCCTCTTCTCCTCCTCATCCATTGCTCATCTTCCTTTCTTTGGTCATTTGTTAATTTGTCTTTAATATCCTCCCTGTATTGTCTCCTTTTCTTTTCCTTTCTCTCCTCTTTTCTCATTTCCTTGTCTTCTCTCATCTCCTCTCTTTGATTCCTCCCCTTCTTTCCTCTTTTTCTCTCCTTGTTATATCTGCTTTCCTCACCTTCCATTTCCTCCTGTCTTCTCCTCTCTCCTCTTCATTTTCTCCTCTCCTCCGTCTTTCTCCTCTCCCCTCCAGTGTCCTTCCTTACTTCTTTCCTCTTCGGTTCTGGTTTCCTTGCCTCCTCTCCTTCCTCTCTCATCACTCATCCTTTTTCCTCTCGTCATGTCTCGTCCCATCTAATCTCCTCTCTTCTACTTTACAGTCATGATGACCCTTTTAGGAGGAAAATAATTGCATTCTATATCACAGCAAATTACTTCACACACACACACACACGTTTGTATCACTATACTTGTGAGGACACTCATTGACATAATATGTTTTCTAGCCCCTTACCCTAACCCTGACCATGAAAACTAAATGCCTAACCTTAACCCTTACCCTAACCACAACCTAAACTTAATTCTAACCATTACCAAAAACTGTGTTAAACCTCAAAAAGCCTGGCGACATAATGAGGAGCGGCCAAAATGTCCTCATTTCCCAAAAATGACCTCTGTTGATGATGAACGCACACTAGTCCTCACTGAGGTGCAAGTACAAGA
>JAQFJB010000011.1:8262250-8273178 GCA_029874875.1 Naso minor | reverse complement strand
AGAAAATGGCCAGAAAAGGACAGAAAAAATGAGAAAAGGAAGCATTATTGCTGAAGAGATTGAAGTAGATTATTTCATAAGTTTAATGATCAGAATAGTTGAATTCTGTGTGTTGCAATAAAAGGACATCAAATGTTCGACTCACAGAAGAGTGGATCTGTTTTCAGGAAGGTCCAGCAGGACAGGAGGCTCAGCCGTCTGGGAGGGGATGCCTGGTCGATTTGTGTGGGACACCGAGTCTCTGACACCTGGGGAGAATATGTGATTACCTGAACACGCAGACTTTAAAATTTGGTCATCTAAAATTTATTTTATTAGTCACACATTTTCTGTTTTTTAAAATCACAAATTAACCTGATTATGACTTTTATTTTTTTAGTTTATTATTTTTTGTTTGCCTCAAACAAACATCATACAAAAAAAATAAATATATAAATCACAGTAAGCAAAAAAACAAAGTAAAAAGCAATCAAATGCAAGAGGTCACTGAACAACAAAACAAATATTGTTTCTTTTCAGACAGAATGAATTTCAACCAAATGATTTTCTTAAACAGAAAAGTTCACTGAATCCTGCCCCCACTTCACAATGTCCTATTATATGGAATCAAAATAAAGACTCCACTAACCCCAAGGAAAAAGTTTAAGTAAAAGTCATATATGTACATATATTTGCACATGCACACATACACAACATTTAAACTACTACAATGGCAAACATAACAACAAAAGTCAACATAGTTTTGCAATTTATTGAACTACTGGTCAAACACAAGAGGCTTTATAAAGACATAAACTTGGGTTCTGCAAACTTTTAAGGTTTTTTGGTCTGTTTTTTTAAATTTCATTAAATAATTAAAAAGCTTTTTTAGCTTTTTTCCTCCTTTTGCATTGTTACAAACTTATTGTTTTTTATTTTTTGGTACCACAATATTACATGAAATCTACAGCACAAAAAGATTAATATTTGCTTTGTTTTAGTCTGTGCTCTTTTTCAGTTTAATTCATCTCAGTCTTTTACAGTCCTGCCCTGTAACTTTCTTTCCTGCTCATCATTTCTGTCTCCAAGATCATTACTCTCTCTCTGAACAGTGTGATAAGGTCATATGCCATAAAGAGGTCCAATTAACTCAGTGCATGTTTTCATTAATCAATAAACTTGTTCTACAGAGCTCGCCATTGTTGTCTCTGTCTCTGCACACACACACACACACACAGAACAGACCGATGTTCCCTCGTACCGTAGAGCTGCCACACGCGGACCTTGTCTTCATATGGCAGGTCGTATTTCAGAGGGTCTCCTACAGGACCCTGGTAGTACGGTCTCATGATGGACTCCATGGCTGAGGTGTGGACCAGGCCGATGGCATGACCAAACTCGTGGACTGCGACCGCAAACAGATCCATGCCATGAGAGTCTGAAAGAAAGAGAGAGAGAGAATAAAAACAAGATTTACATCACAGTGTTAAATCGTCAAGAGATGATTCAAAAGTGAAAGGGAAGGGACGGAAGGACGAAGGGAACACCGCTGTTATGGGTTTGAGCTTTGTTTCATCTTGTTTAATGGTGATAGAAACTCTCCTCGTGTCAGTTTTTGCTTTACTTCCTGTGCGTTTCACCACCTGTGTTTTATTTGATTAGCCTCTTGTGTTTTCCCTCGTTCAGTTGACATGTTGTCTGCATCTGCTATAGTCTCACTTGTAATCCTGCTTGCATTCCTTGTGTCATTCTACTTTGTTGTTAATACAGTCTTTGTCTTTTTAAAAAAAAAAAAAGTTCGTCTTACTTTGCTCCCTCAGTTTTTTATTACTTGGAATCAGCTTCATATTATTAAAGCTGTTCTTTTGTTCCGTCTGCCTGCCTGCTTTGGTGTACAGCATCTGGGTCCTCTTTTAAAATACCAAAATAACCTTCACAATATGTGTCCCAGAAGTTTAATCCTAATACTCTTTAAAAATACAGAATACTTACTGGGTGAAATGAGGGGATAAATACATAATTTTTATCTAATATTATTATTATTATTCAGTATAAATTATTTTTACTCCTTTCATAATACAGCAGCAACCTGAGAAATTCCTGCTAAAATGTGGTTTTAACCTAAGTTTAATGTAGACTAGGGCTGATATGTCCTTTTGCCAGTGTTATTGGTAAATATTGACCTATCGCAGATATATTGTTATTGGCGTACATGTTCTCCAATATGCACCCATATAAAAACTGTATTTTAAGGCCAGCAAAAAATGCTTGGACTAGTGATTTAAAATGGGGTAATTGCGTAGTTTGTCCAGCAGAGGGCACCGTGTTATTTAATGACTAATAGGTTAAGTGTTTACTGTTCAGTGCACTGATGTTTGGAATAAAGTTTAATAAAAAGCAACATATACTGTCTCCATGACATACATTGTCACCAGTATTTGATAACCACAAAAAGCCAAAATTAAATGTGTATAAAATTGGCCGGTACATCAGATATCGGAACCTTGCTCATTAATATTGGTGCATTGGCCCCAGAAATCCCATATTGGTCGGGCCTGAACTGCAATAATAGGTTTGTACTATTAACTACAATTGTGGTCCTACTAATTTAAAGACATAAGATGGTGACTTGTAAAGCCTGATTTATGCTTACTGTAACTGACATGGCTCAACAGACATTACATACTTTTAACAGAAAAAAGTGTTGATATAGACTTTCTTCTCATGTTGTGCAGAATTTTAATATTTCCCTGATACAATCATATTTTGTAGTGCTACATGATTGGTTACCGTTTCTATGGTTGCCAGGCAGATTGTCGTTTTGCATTCACTCTGACAATGACCTGTTTTTAACGTGCCAGCAGCATCTCCTGTGCAGCTGAGAAAACAGCATCCAGACAAACAGCCTTCAGCAGGCTGACTGATGACAGAAACTCACTGAACCAAAGTAGTTTTATAATACAAAACATCTTCTCCACGGAAAGACATCAGCAGTGTTTGTATTTATTGATTCATAGGGTTTATTTTCCCGCTCACCATAGCAAGTGAATCTGGCTGCAGTGAATAAGCTCACTCACAGACTGTAATCAACGTAGATACCATATCTAAGTTTAAACACATATACAGCTGGATATTTTTGTGTGTTAAACAGCTGTCTGTGCAGATTCTTCTTCACTAAATGTAAAAGAAATAGACTCGGTGTGTAAAAAAACTAAAAACTAAAAAAAAAAACAGGGAGTCTCTACTTACCAATGAGACAATGAAAAACTTTCTTTGAAGGATGAATTGAAAACGTTTCTTTCATTTCTGTCTGGCACACACACTCTCAGAGAATCAAAAGTTGACCATAAATCAGCCTTAGGGTGTCTTGCAGCCCGTCCACTACATGTGCTCACGAGTAAGCAGGAGTACAGAGAAAGGTGGCAGCATTTCCTTTTTGGTAATGAAAAATAAAAGGAGGTATCGATTCTGAAAATGCGGATTGATGGAATCTTCAGTGTAAAGATAACATTACAGCCATGTGTATGAAACTGGTTAGACTAGCTGCAGCTCCACACTTGAGTGAGTCAGAACATCTTTTTCCCTCTGACACAAAGCATGTTTCAAAGGATGACTCAAACATGTTGAAAGCACTGCTCACTGCGATATTGTGTCTGAGCAGTGCATGAAATATTTTCAGCAGACACTGTGGAAAGACCCATCGCTGACAGTCACCAGTATGACCTTTTTACAGTAAATAAGCCTCCTAAATCGAACCACTCAAACCTCTGCTCAGGTATTTTACCCTTCTTTAACTCATCTTCTTAAGTCGGAAATTAACAGGCATGACATTCAGCTCACAAGGCTTCCTGTGATGTTAGGCATGTGGTGAAGTGAGATAACTATGGTAATACTGCCAAAATCCCTGGACTGAGTGCAGACAGACACCTAAGAAGGCTGCAGGCTATTACAACACCTGACCCTTGATATTCAGCTAGAAAACAGAAAATAAAATGCTTCCCAAACTCATTGTCGGATTCTGCAAAGCAAGACAAAACCTGGGGCTTGGAGATTTAGATTAGCAAAAATGAAGAGAGCTAGCTTGTCACGCCAAGCTAGCTTAGAGTTCCTTGGTGGCCAAGCTCAAGTCTGCATTCAGCTTACCGAAGGTTGGCCTTGGCCTGGGACGTGCACTCGTGCTTACAGCACCCAACTGGGGTATTCAGAAGGCAAACACCAACTCTAATCTATGGGAGCACACGGTGCAGAGAGGAAAGGTGGACAAAAGAAGGGATAAAGAGAACAGCGGCTCGGAACAGAGCATGTACCATGTCATCATATTTACTGTGCATGTGAGGCTTGCGGAATAAACGTATTGCCTGTGGACAGAGTCAGAGCAGAGAGAATTGTTCGAATGAACCAGATTCATTTAAGACGGCAGAGAGAGAAAGAGAGAATGAGAAGACATTTGTGCACCTCCACAGACTACTGAATACAGAGTATTCAGTATTGCTCTGCTAGATTCTCCAGTGAGCTATAAAGTATCTTTATATGCACCCAAATAACCCAAAGTGCTTTCATTCTAAACCAGGAATTAGAAGCTTTATTCACTAGATCTCTGTCTTTCATTCCTCCAGTCCTCAAAAACTAGTATCACAGGACAGACAGACTTTGATCTTAGAGGAACCTTCAAAGACGTAAAGATGTGCTAATATCCATTCAATCAAAAGCAATCGACGTGCAATATCAACTCAATAACTTATTATCAATATCACAATTTAGATTTAGGGCAAAGATGATATTAAACCTAACTGCCAATCATTTGCACATGTGGATAAATATTTATTACAATAGTCATAATAATTATTAAATATGTTTCATATTAAGAAAACTGAGACATATTAAACTATGCCAGCCTACTTGATAATTTTTGGTGATTCACTAAAATGCTACGAGCAAAGGATTTTGCAATTTGAGGAACTCTTTTTCTCTTTAATCTAATTACTTCATATTGAAAAAATTAAACCCAGCAGTCACAGGGTTTAAATATTTATAAATATATAATTTGTTAGGTACAACAATTTTAATTTAGGGATGACCCAATCTCAGCAAACACTTACATTATCATTTAGTTGGTCTCTCAATACTGTGAATCCCTGAAAACAACCATCAGTAAATCTTCCTTTGGGAAGATTACAGCAACTGCTGATTATAAGCTGGTAAACAGCAGCGTTACTCTGGCCACAGCCAACATCCAGTCCACCATCATGCAAAACATGGTCCTCTGGTTTGGGCTACACAGGATAAGACCAGGCCAAACAAATAATTGAAGAACTAGCGATAGTGATCCCCCAAATCGTAAACAATCGGCAAGAGCAGAATAATGTACAACAGTATCCATTTTCTCTGAGCCACAGAACTTTACTGCTGGCCGTCTTCCCTCATCGTGCCAGATCAATTACTATAACTTAGTTCTCGTCGAGTCCTTGTTGACCTGGTGTGCTCAAGGTTTCCTTCATTTTGTAAGAAATACAGTCATATCTTCTCGAGAGTTTCTCTCACAAACTATCAAGGTCGAGGTGTGCTGGTGGTGCTTTTTATTGTTTAACACCTCACATTATTCTACTATGTTGTGTTGTCTACTTTTTTAGTATCAAATAGTTTTGTTCTTCAATCAAGCTTCTTTTGACTGCATGCAATATATTATTACTAATTAGTAGTCTGAAGACGTAACGTCAGCTGTGGTTAAGATATTTTTGCCACTCAGTCCTTCCTCCACTTCCTAATTCATATGGCAGAGAAAAGCTTTATTAGCCTGTAAGTATAAAGAAAGTTAATTAGAAGTTAACAAAATGCAAACTGGCAAACTGAGTAATGAGCCTGAATAGACATTGTGTAGGATGTAATTAATTAATTCATCTTCTGGTTGCCTCATTCCTCTTCAGTTCTGTGAAAATAAAGTTGACAGTGGTATTTAAGATAGATATTCAACATGTACATGTTTTCCTTTCTGTTTATCGCTTCAAAAATTCTTGCAATGTTCTAAAAAAAAAAAAAAAAAGAAAAACCTTAACAGAATATTTATTGTATATTCAGCTGGTAAGTTGAACAGACTGCACTCGCCGCTGAGGCAGGTGTATCTATTGAGTCAGACCTCATTCAGTATGAAATCACCTTGGTTCACACAGACCCCAGGGTGCTTCAGGTAAGCATCATTTGTTGTACAATGAATTTGTTGCAGCTCAGTGCACCCTTTACTTTGATACATTATGTTGAAACCACTCAGGCCTTTGGTACAAGGCTACGCTTAAACAAGAAGTGTGCACATAGATGGAAAAAAGCAGCTAGTTCAATGGTAACTGCAAATATAGCACCTTTGGTTGTGTTAATCTATATTGATAAAACACATATTAGTTGTAAACTGCAGGCTTGTTTTGTTTTTGTGTCCATGTTTTGTAAATCGGATGTGTATTTAATAAAAGCACATGAAATAGGAATAAAACACATGCAATTTATAAAACACACGTTCAATTTCTAAAACGTTCATGCGATTAAAATGTATGAATTATGCGTGCATGAATTACAAAACAAATAGGAATAAATTGCGCATACAATTTATAAAACATGCACGTGAAAAAAATAATCACATCCATGTCACCTCCTGGACTCCTTAATGTTAGATTCACAAGACCATATTTTTTGATTTGATCAATAAGAAATATCAAATAGTTTTCTAGTCTCTGTTAGAATCATATCATTGCAATGAAAACACTAATTGACAGTAGTTACAGTAGCTTATCTCAAACTCCCAACGTGAACCATCAAGGGGGAATAATGGTGTGAAAACTCAGCTTAAGCACAATTTGTCTGTGCTAAAGGCCACAAGAGTGCAATCCGTCTCTCTTACACCTCGCCGGCTCAGTGAGCCCTGACAGAACTGTTTGTTTACATGTTTATCTGCTATCTGCTGTCGCTCCATTTGAATTCGCTGACAGTGCGAGTCTGTCCATTGCAACAGCTGCTCAAATCTGACCACAAGGAACCTAATGGCTGCGCTGCTCCTACTCCATCCAAACTCAGCAGACACCAGCGTGCAGCATATTTATAGAGCAAAAGTCGCTCCCTTACCCCTCAGTGACATGTTCTCCTGACAAAGAGAAGGTTGATCAAGTTAAACAGTAATGATATTTTTCAAAAGTAAAGATACAGTTTATTGTTGGACTAGCTACAAATTCAACCAATGATTTTTTTTTTTTTTCATAGATCAAAGCAGAACTAAATCGACCATCTCATGTACATGATCATAAGGGGAAGGGAAACCAAACATCTGTTGGGGCACTTTAGTAGGTCAGATTTCTTGTTGCAGTGCTGTTTCACTCGATCTGTTCTAGCCGTATGGTTATTGTCTCTGGATTCTGATCCTGGTGCTATTTTCTGCCTCTGTATTGTTTTGCAGCATTGTTCTCTGTACGGCATTGTACCCAAATATTTTGTTATTGTCGATTCTGTTACAGCCAGCATCAGTTTGCAAATATGGCAGTGTGAGGCCCAGGCCAGGGACGAGATGTAACGTGATAAAAAGGTGGGCTTGAGACAGAAGTTAAACTTACAGTAATTCTATTTAGATAACATATCATCTCAAATCATGTGGCACTGAGAGTTTAAATTCTGTTTTTCTCCCTGCATAGTCCTGTACAAACCAAAATGAGACGGGATGAAAGAGAAAAACACGGACAGTTGAAGAGTTTTTCATTTTCTAATTTATCCAAAGTCCCATTATAAATGTTTCTGGTTTTCCCTTTGATCTCTTCCGACTGCTCTGCCTCAACTCTGAGATTCACGGAGGTTCCCGAAAGCAGCATGCAGGCTGCCTGCAGACCGAAGCTGCAGCAGCCTGCAGCAGGTTGTTGTTGGGAACAGCTTCTGTAAAAGAAAAGTCTGCAGGCAGACAGAGCAGTTTTAGGATATCAGAAGGAAAATCAATATGACCCAGTTTTACTAAAATAGCTGTTTTGTGTGACATATTAAGATGCATCGTTTAGTTTTGCTTTTCGAAGCCACGGGTCACGGTCTAAGTTACACAGTGTTGCTTTAATTTCATGAAGATAACTTGTTTGCATTCCTTAGAAAAAACAGAAATCCTGCACACTGATGGTCGTGCTGTGTTCTATCTAATGCACACATGGGAAACAAGTGCAGAAGAGAATAATGGCATGCAAAAGACGGCTGTGAACTTGTGTACAAAATTGACACTAAATTTCCTGAAAAAGTTTGTTTGGTCATAGCTAAGAAAGTACAAGGAAGCTTTGTGACTAAAGTTAACTTTTTTCTTTACCCTTGTTTCCTGTCTTATCTTGACACCTTCACCTATTAAACGTAAAGGTACCAAGAAATAAAACCATGAAAAACAAAACAAAACATAGATTGGGGTCAAGATGGGATCACCGGGACAAGACGATGTCTGAATGCTTGAAAATCTGAACTGCATCAAGGTCACGGAGCTTCTGATTGCTCTAACACACAACAAACCAATCAGGCTAATACTGTTTTTTTTAGATGTGTTTCTTCTCTCACACCTGGGAGCACTCTCACAGAAATATAAACAAAACACACCAGGATGCATGCGCACCACAGGCGCGCACACACCAAAAAAACTGAATGTCATGAAAAACTCACCTGCTTAACGGTGCTTTTTTTTTTTTTGCCGGGATAATCAGTTTGCAGGAGCAGATTGCTGGCAGAGTGATAATTAATAGACGCAATCTGCTGCCTGTCAAAGCAACAACAGCACTTCCACACCTCCACTCATTTGATCTTGTTGTGATTCTGCTTCTCACGACTCCTAATGGACGGCTGAACCATCAATCACACAGCAGGGGCGCTTAATATTCCAATACTCACCATCATCATGCGCATTAGGAGCCGGCCTTAGCGGCCCCAGATTAAGGGTCCCACAGAGAACAATGCACCAGGAGAGGAGGGGAGCAAATTAGCAAAGGCAATTACTCAGCTACGTATTTTTCTGATAAGGTTAATTTTTCTAAAGATGATTACATGGCAGCACAATCTGCTGAAGCACCAGCATTCGCTTTTTACCTTCTGGGCTGACCTAACAAGTTTACATCTTCTCAGGGGATTACTGTGCATTGAAAAAAGTTGCTAAGAACAACAATTTACGAATCGGGCCAGCACTCCACGCCTGCTGTCTTACAAGCAGAGCGATGTGTAGAAGCAGTGATATTGCTATCTGCTAAACAATGCCTCAGAGGCAAGATGAAGATGCTGGAGGAGGTTGTTGTAAGACAGCAACACGGAGGGGCTGGCAGAGTGCGACTCGAAAACATTTCAGCCTTGTTCAGACTGCAGGCAAATCTGTTTTGTTTCTCAAATCTGATTTTTAACACAGACTGTCTACACTGTCATTTGCAAGTGATCAGATCGGATTTGTTGCGTCCAGACATCGCCGCTCTGTGCCGACCTATCTGCATGGGTTACCGTGGTAATGACGTGTTAGTACATTTGCTGGCGAGCAACTTTACAACACAGAAGTATGAAGAATGGCAAAATATCCAAAGATGATCTCGCTATCCAAACACTTGTGCTGTCAAGTCGCGGTGCTGAACTCCTCCACATCATACAGACCCTAACGTTACGATGTTCCGTGCTGCGGTAATGGCGTGCTTCACTGTGCAGCAAGAGGTCTGCACCGTACATAAAGCGGTGACTGGTGGGGGAGGGGCATGTCATCCTTTTGACATTTGATAATGAGAGGGGGTGTGCAAATTTTCAAATGCACCATGGGACATTTGTCAGACTCTGTGGCCTTCTTGTTGGTCAAGACGCTTTATTCAGGCGCCCAGTATCCATGAAGTGATGCAAAAGGCCCTCTGATGTCCGATATGAACAAGAAGAGCATCCAGACTGAAGACACATCTGTACAAGTCAGATTTGAATTGTATTTCAAACCACCTTGCCGTCTGGTTTGGATCTGATTTGCAAAAATCGGATTTCATGTGTTTTTTGCTGTCCAGACTTCCTGAAATCAACCTGGATACAACCTGGGTATAACAGAAATCTGATTTGGGCTGGCAGTCTGAGCAAGGCCTTCGAGCTGTTTTCTTCAGACTGAGATTTACTCGGTCTGTGACGATCTTCAGGGAGCTGATTAAAGTCATTGGAGGGGGTTTCTTCAGAAGATGCAGTGTGGTGTAGTACCGATGAAAACGTTTGATGTACCGGACGTGAATTTCACCCAAGAGGGATTTCATCACAGTGGGAGAAAAAAAAGGTCCTTGAAAGGTATAATAATTTACACAATTGATCCATATTGCTACCCCTCCCACATCAAGGGCTTTGCTGTGCTAACACAATGAGGAGTAACACGGACTCACTGAATTATTTATGACTGTCACAATCAGCACTTTAAGACATAAAAAGGCCAATAACTTTGCTGTTTATACTGTTATTTGGCTTAGTTTGAGCTGTTTTGCTGGTTCATGCTTTTGTGCAATTGTACTTCTGTAGCTAAGTGGTTGTGAGTTACAGTCTGTTTACTGCTATTATGACACAGAGAGAAATAAATTACATTCATATAAGAGGGTCAAACCTCTGACCCCTCCTCCCTTTGCTGGCCTACAACCATTAGCCAGAACTGCATCTATGCAGCTGTTGCCCCCTCTCAACACAAACACACACACACACACACACAGACACTGACACACACATACACACTACAGCATCCTCTGCTCGTCCTGCCACTGCTGCAGCCTGGTGGGAGGTCTAATTGGAGCCGATTGAGCTGCTGTCCTGTAACATATGGCTCACAGCCCCGATAGCGCAAAACAAAGGAGGGAGATCAGCGCAGGTCCTGGCCTCATCTCAGACTCAGCAGCTGGGATAGCTGCCTCACACAGACACACAAGCACTAAGCTCCATCCTTCAGGTTGAGGTTTGATCTAAAAAATGAGGTC
>JAQFJB010000011.1:8227679-8241887 GCA_029874875.1 Naso minor | reverse complement strand
TCAAAAATGGGTTCAGCTTTATATTTTAAATCCTTCACCAGAAGTACTGACAAACAAGAAATATATCAAAACCAGTTGCTATCAAAAGAAGATGTCATCAGGGATGCCCCCATCCAAGATATTATTTACTTTAGCAATTGAATTAGTCACGACAGCTGTAAGAACATATGAGAATATCGCTGGAATAACAACTGGGCAAGTCGAACATAAGATCTCGCTATATGCGGATGATGTTAGCCTGTTCATTTTGAGCCTCATTAGAACTATCCCAGCCATACTTAAGTTAATAAAAGTATTTGGCAGTATCTCAGGATATGCATTTATTAGACTAAACCCTCTATTTTGCTATTTAACAAGAGCAAAAGTGAGAATCCACTCAGAGATTTTTTATTTTTTAAAATTAATTATTATGCACTGAGTTGAAGGGAACATTATTTCATAAGCTCTATTTGGAGGAGGTTAAAGAATTAGGAAAAATTATTTCAAAGGAAATTACGATGGATCCCAGCTTGTTTATTTTAGGGTTATAAATGAGCAAATAATGACTGATTTATGTCTCCTGCATGACAAGAGATCAATAGATATTTTTTGGAGAAAAAAACTGCCAGACCACATGTAAAATATTGCATCAGGCAATTGTTAACAACTCTTCCTTTGGAAAGAGTGACATATATATACAAATGGAAACATGAGATGTTCAAGAAGATCTGGGGACCATTTACTGAGTTTGTGAAGCACATGGACTTGCCATACGACAGAGAGGAGGAATGAGATCGTTCTGATGTGACCTTGCAATATTGATAACCTGAGAGACCTGATTAGAACATGCTTTTGGGATATATGTATGTACAAAGATGGCTCTGAGTCTGAGAAGTTGTTCTTTGTGTTGTATGTTCACTTGTGTCTCAAACTGTTTCCTTGAGGTTGTTGCATACTAATACTGTAAGTATTTTTAAAAAATCCTAATGAGACTAAATAGGGATCGGGCATGTTTAATGCTGCAAGGAAAGCACAGTCAAAGGCAGTCACCAGTAAAATGCATTTGTACATCTGTACTTCGCGTCAAAAGTATCAGAGGCTTCTAAATTTCTGCTGCTGGTGCACTCTCAGTCTTTGAAGATGGCAGCAAATGTAATTTAGTCTTGATAAACATATAGAACCATGTTATTTTCATGTGCCCTGTTTTTTAATCTAATATGTTATTATGTTCAGTATAATAGAATAATAAATGCACTTGTTCTGACTTAACAGAAGACAAATCAATTAACAAATTTTGTTTACATCCATTGCCATTTTTCCTGCAAACATTTAAAATCAATATGTTAAAATAATATACATATTGCAGTGATATAAATAGTTATACTTTTCTTTAATCTGACTGATGTGGTGGATCAGAATATAACATTTAATATGCCTGTCAGATTGCATCTGGCTCATTAGCTGTTTTGCACATTATCTCCATTGTGTCAGCCCTGTTATGCGCCCATATAATCTAATGAAGCAGAGATGCCATGAAATATTAGATGATAAAAATAATTTTTCGAAACCAAGCAGTGCAGGAATGGCTTTGCAAGTGCTACCACATCGACTGAAAGAGACTGAAGCCGACAGAACACCCAGAGAACTACAGAGGAGGCTAATCTACGCAGAATATCAATGCTTTGTTAGGGTTCTTTACTGAAAATGTGCCACATATGGAAATCTCTCTTGATCTGTAGCCAGCGCATAATCCAAAAATGTCCCAGCATGCTGTTCTACAAATCTGAGTGCTGTGAATATAAAGGTGCGTCACTGGACGGAAAACAAACCTGTCTTATTTCAGAGCAGAGTTAGCTGACAGGAGCGCCATGTGTGATTGGCAGCAGTGCAAAGAAGAAAGAAAGATACACGCCTGTGTGTGTGAGCACGTAGACTGAATGTGCTCGTGGTGGCTTTTCTCATTTCTCCAATAATGCACACACACTCACACACAAACACAAACACACAGAGTGGCCCACACAGCAGCTTACGGCGGCTCATTGTTGAATCAGCCTTGATGGCTGTGTGAAGTAGTGCCGATCTGCTACATGTTTCAATGTCCCACTTGTCTTAAACTAAGCCAAAGTTTCTCTGGGGGTCATGGTTAACTATAGAGTGGCTAAGTCATACCCCATCCAGTGGACCACTTGCGACCTTACTTCAGAAAATTTTGTAAAGTAATCAATGGGCAGAGACAAATTATTTTTTTAAAACCTGTTTACATTGCGCCCTCATTCTCAAATTTGATGTTTGTCATTTAAAATGATCATTTTACAGATCAATAAAGTCCCAGCTTGTCATAAAGACTGTGAAGTATCACTTAGTTTTTGTGAAACCGCTCAGTGACAAGGTAGTGATGCATTTGACAATACTATGAAGTTTGAACACTCTGAACATTGACCTAACAACAGACAGCAGATTTATGCTGCAAAAATGCTTTGAGAAGTTTCTTTAGGAACCTTTGGATACTCGGGGTCACTTGACATTCAGAGCACAACATTTAGCTGAACATTAAACATGATCACAGGTTTAACTCCCCGCACTTAAATGAACATTATCAGCTGCAATATTGACATTTGAAATGTCGTCCGCTCAGAGAAAAACTCTGCTGCATATCAAATCAAACATTTGAAATGAACAGCCAGTCATTAGCGGGCAGTCAAGATGTTTTGGCTGAACTTTTAGAGTCATTCCTCTGTGCACGCACTAGGGTTGTGCCGACTGGCAATGGGATCATCTGTCAGTGACTGAAGGGATGATCAGTGAATTTTTTTTTCTAGCCGATGCAATCGGGGTGTGTGCGCATAGGGAGTGTGAGGAGAAGAGAGAGTAAGAGAAAGAGAAAGAGAGAAAGAGACTGAGAGCTTTTTTATAATTTTGCTTTTTTACGTAAGTGATCACTGGCGTTATTAGGCTGACTTTATCTAACACCGCAGCGCACATCATGCCACACCCACAGAACATGAAATTTTCCTCAGCTTCATATCATGACTTTAAAGGCACCAAATGACTTGCTTTAACAAAGCAACGTAACGATTTTCTTTGGCACCAGCACCACGTCAGTTGTTGTGTGGTGAGCATGTGGTGCATAAATAAAGTGGAAAGTGACCTTACCTGGAGACTGACCTGACCTTAAGGTGGTCTGTCTGATCTTAAGGTGGAGCAGCAATTAATATCTAAAGATATATAAATATATATAAATAATCTTAATATCTAATAATCTACAAATGTATGATTAAGTAAATAAATAGGCCTTGATACTGCAACTTATCACAATGTGTTGCCTGCGTTGTGTCAGTACAGTAGACTGCATATCATTACCAACCCCTGGTGGCTGAATCTGGCGCTGGCAGTCCCACAGGGTTGTGATTGGTCAGTCTGACTGTGGACACCATATGCAAAGAGTGCCTGAGACTTAAGTCTGAACTGAAATGCCAAATAATATGACAATGTTTTATGTATTTCATGTCTTCCTACCTCCAGGACAGATGCCTCTTGTTCCATTTGTTCTGAGGAGTCAGGCCTCGTTTCCTGCGACCGGTTGTCATCTCTGCCTCAGAAACATCTGGCAGAGAACATCTGGGTGTTTTCATTAGACCCAGAGTTGCTTGGTCTGAGAGAAAAGGGGAGGACAGGGTTGTGTCAGAAAGAAGCTTATTCAACTCTATGGACATTTCTGACACTATAGTTGGTGGTTTACTTGATTGGATTGCATTATCTTGTTAGTTCTTCCATATATTTAGCTTCCGTTAAGCCAAAGTACCAACAACCCCACATGATGCCCCACAAACAAACACAGCCACGTACCAAAGATTCCGGTTTCTTTCAGTCCTCCAAACTTCTGCATGGCTTTGATGGCCTTGGTCAGAGCCTCCTTGGTCTGAAGTTGACCAGTCACTGGGTCAGGGGGCGGGAGGTAGCCAAACTTACTCAGCCAGTCCTGGTGGGAAACATTAGACACAGAGTTCAAGAGTCATTCCAGGCATTTCAAGGACTTCAAGTATCCTGAAGCTGCTGAGACTGTCTGACACCTGTTCATGTTTACTGTCTGTCAACACAGTGTTTCTATGCACATATGCACACACATTCAGGTCCTGTAAGAGGTTCATGAAATAAACAATTGTGAGTTTGTATGTTAAGTCATCTTCTTTGTCTTGTTGTTATGCTAAAGGGATAACTGAGTCTTCATCAGTGAGGCACAGACTGCTGTTAATGGAGCTTAAGGGTTACATCCGCAACCCAGACAATCAGGAGCAAGATACAGACGTCTACTGCTTGTTTCCACGTTTTATGTAAATTGAAAGGCTGATAAGGTTCACAGCAACATTAAATGCAGAAACATGATTCAGCACAAACAGAAGCCATGGTTATATAAGGGGGAACACTGCAGCTCCATTTCCACTCAAGACCAATGCAGTTGCTGCCAATCAAAATACCCCAGCTCACTCCACTGATTGGTTAAGGTCTGATCTGACTGATTGATGCATCTGGGTTGCAACTTGAGGGATGCACTTTTCCTCTCTCTCTTTCTCCCTTGAGATATTTCTTTGTCTATTTTATTCCCTTCATTTGTCTCAGCTCCATCAAAGGCTCCTTCTCTCTACTCATGATCTGACAGCCAGTAAGAGAAGACATTTTAAATAGGATTATGATCTTCACTCAGAGGTGAGTGACATTGAGCGATTGAGACCAAGGCATTCTCACACTGGAAAATCCTTCTGACTCAATGAAACACTTTGCTGTTTATATACACCTCCTCGTGTTTGGATTCACCATTCATGCAAAGGGTTTTGAAAAGGTTTACAAGGAAACTGAACTGAATATCAGGCAGAGAAACAGATGAGACAGGCAGATGAGAAACAACAACAATTTCCTGAGAGAGATTCCAACTGTAACCCCAGGAGGAAGCGCAAGAGGTCAAAAAATTTAAAAGAAATCTGGGGAAGCTAAACAGAATTCATGAATCAAAAAGAACATAAGTGATGATACCGTTTACGAAAAGTTTTCTATTATTTTCAAATTCATTTTCTAAGTCAAGTTTTCTATTATTTGTTATTTAGGGCCAAACCGATTTATGGGTTTGCTGATATTTTTGGCTGATATTGGCCTATTGCAGATATATCAATATTGGCATATATGTTCTCTGATACGCTGATATTAAAACCCTAACCTGCTAACTGGTTCAATAACATGTTGAACACTAACATGGAATTTGATGGAAATGCAATGGAGTAGAGATTGGATGTACTTTTAAAAGCCCACACACTGAAGATGCCTAAGTCCCCCCCCCCAAAAAAATAAAAAAAATAAAAAATGTAACTGGATAAAACAAACCCCAAACAAAAAATAATAGTGCTTCTCCTGGGGTCCACATCCTCGAAACAGATAAGAGAATTAAGAGAATCAAATGAGTGCAGACTGAAACAAAAGAAAACAACAAATCCTCCAAATGTCTGACTAGACTAGCAAAAGAGGACACAGATGAGTGACTAATCAATCATTAAGATCACACACACACACAGACACACACACACACACACAAACTCTAAACACACAAAAATACTGCTCATGTTTAAACCCATTACATCCTAAATGTTCCTTTCTTGATGCCTTTTTTGTTACTGTGCTGGTTATTTGCCTCGAAAACTGCCCCAATTTTGATTGCTGCATTGTCTTCTACATAAAAAAAGGATGTGAACTCTTTTCCTTTCTTGTGCCAGAGTTGTATAGCAGACCTAAAGAACAACATGAAAGGCACAGTTTGAAGTTCAAGCACTGCTTCAAGCGACAAAACAAGTAATTATTCATTCAGGAGGCTGAGTGCTTGTGAAATACAGAGAGAGGGAGAGAGAGCAGACGAATTAAAGTTCCCCGTCAAATAAAATAATCACGACTTTAAGGTCATCTGAAGGAAACTCCTGGAGAGAGAAAGTCATCTTTAAACTTTGAGTTACATTTATTATTAGTCTGACTTGTAGTTTATTTGCCATGTGTGGGTGGCTTTAAATAAATGCTACAAAATAACAAAGAAATTGGAAAAAAATATTTTTGAAAAAAAAGTGTGAGCCGATGCAAACAGCTGCAGTGGATTTTCTTCCCAATGAGTCTCACGCTAAAGCTAGCGTTAGCTTGCTAGCTCGTTTGCAGAAGTTATTTACTGAAACTTTAAGTTATCTGGAATGAATATCTCAAGAAGGTAGTACCGAAATATTTGTAAAACTGACACTGTAAGACTCACTAAATGCACTATGAGGAGTTTTTAAGTTGTAATTAAATATTCTCAGTTTGCTACTGATGTCTCTATATGACCAACACAAGCACAGGAGACCATTAGCAAGAGGATGGCTAATTTTACGTTGTTGCTCTTAAAGAATTAAAACTCTGACTCTATTGATCTGACGTAGACACAAATGGATAAAGAGCCTTATTGTGATACATCTGCCAACTGCCGTGTATAAACAAGAAAAACAGCAATAAGATATACATTGTGTCTGTCTAACACATGCTCAAGTTAGCCTAATCAAAAGCTTGATGACAAAAGGAGGTGGTGTTTATCGCTTGTGTTTACAGGTGGGGGCAAAGTCAAGGCAAAATGTAAGTTCCTTGCAGCAGCTTTAATTAAACTCCTGGTGAAAGAATTGAACTGCACTCAAAATCAGTGGACACCACATTTAAGTTCAGGTTTAATTAGTGCAAAGTCACAACTTTATATTCTATGTTTGGCATCACAAAATGGTCAGATATAGTGTTTATGTATGAATAAACATTTTTATTTTATGAATCACCACTCTATATTTGGTCAATATGTCCTTGAATGCATAGAAATAAATAACAGAGGCACATTTTGTGCAAACAGCCTGCATTTGAGATGACAGAGACTACACATTTTCCAAGATGATGATCATACCTTAGGCAGTTCTTCTCTACTTGTAATAACTGACAGCACTTGAAGGAAGCAAGTACATGAGCTTTCTCTCTTTCTCTTTTTTCTCCCTGAAGTGATGTTCAAGCTCTGGTGCAGCTGCAGTCCAGCAGGCCTGAAGCTGAAATTCAATAACTTCGACAGAGTAAACAGTTGCTGACATGGGGCTCGACCCCATGTCCCAACTCTGGCCCAGGGGGTCTTTACCACTTAGCCTCCTTGTTGCTCAAATGACCTGCACAGTCCTGAATCATTATCATTCAGTTTTGATTGTGTGTTCAAACCTTCCCATATTAGTACTGTAAAAATATGTTGCTATAGGACAAAGTAAAACTTTCTCTGCTCTTTTGTCTGTGTACTATCTACATTATATCGATGGCTGACCCCATTTATTTTGCAAATAAAACACTAACCTACAACCATCTGGAGAACTCCTTAATTCACAGCTCATTTGCCTGAACTACATTTATGATTTGCCAAGAAGGTCAACAAGAATTTTTCTTTTTTCTTGCAAGATCAAATTGCATCTCAGTCATGGACACATACAGAAATAATTTCCTCAAAAATACCCTCCTGTCTCCCAATCTGATTCCTCACTGCAAAGAAAACCACTGAATCCGACCGATGTAGGATTGTTTTAGGCCGATGCCGATATCAGTAATTGGGAGTAAGAAAATTCTGATATCCGATACATATCGGCTGATATAGCTCAAATATCCGCTGAATGTTGTTATCAAGTACTTGTGATAAAGACGTGTAATGGAGGCAGGATAATGTATATCTTAACAAACTTTACTCCAAACTTCAGTGCACTGAAGAGTAGCACTTCACTTTTTAGTCATTAAAGAACAAGACGCAAACTACGTAAAAACTCCATTTTAAATCACTAGTCCAAGCATTTCTTCCAGCCTTAAAAACAGTTTTAATATTGGTGCATATTCTTGAAGCATATGCCAATACCGATATATCTGTGACGCCCCGATATCAGTCAATAATGTCGGCCAATCGATATATCAGTCGGGCCCTAAACGAGACTATACAATAGAGACTATAAGATCATTGGGAGCCTTCCCCCAGGAACTTCCCACTGCTCTGTCACACTCTACACCCTGAAATTCTTCACACATAATCTGGACACTAAATTTTATTTTCAGATCCACAGCAACTCCCTTCCAACACCTCCTGCTCTACTTCCAAGACAAAACAACAGACAGGGATGCATCACCAGATAAACTTTATATGCACTTATTCTATTACCGACCTAGAAAAACAACTGCGGTTAGAGATCCTTTTTTTTTTTCCAATGAGATCACATTGAGCGACAACCTCTGTTATTCATTTAAAAAGGCATACATGCTATTTAATGACACCTGCAACAGCTGATTCATTATTATCTCACTCATTCCATTGAGTCATCTCCTTTAGAGTGTCTGTGTAGCTGTTAATGTTTTTCTGTTTGTGTTGTTTTCTGTTTTATTTTGTATTGTGATTCTGAATTTTAATTTTACTTCCTCACATTCTGTTGATAATGTTGAATAATAAATACATTTCTAAAACCATGTGTCCAAGAGCTTTAAGTCTTCTGCATTGCTCTATCATATTTTTTTACAGATTTTTACACATTTTCAGCAACTCTCGGAGTCATGTTTGTGTAAAAACATCATTAGTGCAGAATCCCTCCAGTGCTCTGCAAAGCGACATACCCCTGTTATCCTTCCCCTTTCAAAATGCTGGCAGCTGTGCAGCATTTAATAATCTGAATACTCAATCACTGTCAATACGATGACATTTATCACTTGCTGTATACTTCGCGGGAGACTGGGCTGCACTGATGCACTTCACACTGGTACAATTAGACAGCCCCCTTAACCAAACTTGTCTGTTGATCTACTGCCTCCTGCAACAATGTTCATGTTTTCCTCAGCCTGTCAGCCTGGGAGATTCAGCTTTAAGTCTCAAGGCATCCTGTCTGACAAATCTGATGATTGCAATGTGTGCTCTTGTCTTACTTTTTCCATGTTCTAGATACACATTCCTAAACTGGGTGATATGATGATATATACGTATATATCATTAGACAATGTGAAATCTGTATGAATATATAGATAGCTATATATACAGATATATAGATATAGATGCATATAGATATATAGATATATACTGTAGGACTGTAGCAGAATGTAGTGACTCAGGTGTTTTCTCCAGAAGTTCAAGCTCCATCTCCAGTCTTCTCCACAGAACATGTTTTCACATTAAAATTAAATTAAGGATTTATTTTACCCAAATCAGTGTTTTCAGATGAGTAAACAAGGCAAATAAGCACATACGCTCAGTAAGCTCAATTTGGTTAAAGATGAAACTTAAAGGAGAGTTAATATGCTTTTTCATCTTTTCTGATCAATAAATGTTGTTACAAAGTCGGATACTCATGTTAAATGATGCTAAAGCATCACATAATGAGGTTCATGCATTTGGAAGTGAACCCTGCAGGCTGTTTCAGCTGGCTCTACAGTGTTTTTTCAGTGATATTAATGCGTGCTGGACTTCCTCACATGGGCATGCCAGCTTGTGCACACAGCGCTGTGCCTGCCCCACTCTGCTCAGACACCACTGCACTCTGCTCTCTGCTTCACGGATTACTGTTAGCATTTTGTTCAAGATGGCTCCAATAAAGTGTTTTTTTTTTCAGATGAATGAAGGACAGTTAACTTTGTTAAACTTTCCTAAAGAGGCAAGCACCAGATGGAAATTTCTGGAAATTTCCTGTTTCTTTTGGATTTATTCCATGTGGATTTATTTTCTTTCTCAACCTGAGCACATGAGCTGGATTAACGGCTAAACTGCTGCTAAAGGACCGCATTTTGTACAGAGGTTGTGAGTATAGTGGAGGTGCACATGAGAGAAAGGAGGAAGAGGAACTGACACAGACTGTTTTGAGAGAACGCAGAAAATTCAAAGAAGAGAGAGAGCGCGAGTCACAGTTTTCTGAAGATCTCCAGACTTTACTGTTCAGTCAGTGGCATTTAGCTGCTATTCAGGAGTCCAAAATCAAAATCAAAGACCAAAAAATGAGTATGTCTTCTTTAAATCAAGAAGTGGTACAGCTGAATTAGCCTAACAGTTCCTTTCATGACATTTTGTGAGCCTTTTTTTTATACTAGACTAAAAACACAGCAATAAGGTTGCTTGCACGGATATTATTTGACCAGAATTTCTCCCATTTCACAAGGATGTTAAGATCTCCTAGGGCAGGCGGACTGGCATATTGTTTTACTGTAAATGCTGCTATATGATACTTCAAGACATAACTCTACAAACACAAACTCTCATACGTAAATGTACACAAACAATGTTGAAAACGATTCCATTCTTTTCTCCTTCACAGTACAGTACCCTCTTCTACAGTATTAAGATGATTAACGTAAGTATGCTCTCCCATGTACTAACCACAGAGTTCATGAATACTACACAGTACACAAACACATCCAGATCTTTTATTTATATCCACATTAAGACAATAATTCACAGAGGACACAACACATGCTGCACACACACTCTGCCTCTCACTTTCACACACCTAATTGAAGCATGGAAGAGATATTTTAGGGTTTGACTTACTCCCAGGATGTGCTTCAGTATCTGGATGTGAAGGATAATTTATATCCATAATCCTGAACCCTGGTCCCTGTAATCCTTTAATACAGTAAGACCTGGAGTTGACAAGAACTACAAATTCAAGAAATATTCAGTGAAAAAAAAGACAGACAGAAAGAGAGCATAGGGTCTAAAAATAGTCCTAACAGGGAATTTAACAGTGAGATTAAGCTGGCCTAAATCTTTTACCTCAGTTTTTATAATTTACACTTTATATTGGTATATTTACATTATAAATGCATAGAGCTTGTTGGAGATAAGATATACCTTTATTGATCCCTGTAGGATAAATTCAAGTCAACACAGCAGCGTAGATTGAAGGCAGGGTTTCTGACATGGAAACTTTCCTTATTTAAATAATCAGATTCTCAATACATCAGCTTTGGACGAAGCAAACAGGGTAAAAGAGCTGTTTACTGACTTTCTGCTACAAGGCTGATTGTCCAAGTAAAGAAAAACATAGATTAAGGGTGAAACCAAGCTTCATGTGAGACACTGATTAATGTGGGCGCAGATTCAAAGCGTTGCTGTATTGCAGATAAATTGTAGTATTTGAAACAGAAAGTCTGAGACAGAGTGGCAGTGTAAGGGTGAGTGAGTCTGAAGAAGAAAGGGACATTGTTTATGCGCTTTAATACATTTTGCTTGCTTGTGTTTTGTTATTGCAAAGACTTCCTAAAATTTTAAATATTTTATGCCATGGCAACAACAGCATATGTACATGCAGCAGCTGGTAGCTCTTTAAACTTGCTATAGTTTTTTACTTTGATCTGTTACTTTTTCAGCTTCATTTCTGAAACATTCCTATGAGAGAAATATGGTCTTCCTCTCGGGATTGGAAAAGGAAGCTTGAGGTTTGGATTAAAAGCAGCAGAGTTTTGAGATGATCACTGCCAGCGGCAACTTCTGACCACTCAGCCAGACCAGCCGGATGGCCGCGGGGTAACAGCCATTAGCCGAGCTTGGACTTAAGACTGCTCCAGGATAACGTGCAGGCCACACATCCTGCATGAGAAGCCGGTCTGTGTCGCCTTACTTCTTGCTTATTTTTTTTGCACCCATTTTAACACATTAGAGCAGCCACACAATACGCCTGAGAGGCACGTGACATGTACCTCTCACACACGCCTGCAGCCACACAACGCGAGAGCTCAGGAGTAAAAAAATAACCTGTTGACAGTGGTATTGACATCATATCAGCAACATTCACAAGAGTTTCAATGCACACGTGATGTGACTTGCAAATACTTTTTAAGTGAAACTAGACAACTTTTTTGGCTTACAGTGTATGACTGGTTGAAAAATGACACCATTTGCTGCTAAACTGGTCCCCAAGCCCTGTTGTTAAGCCCTGTTTTTACCATGTTACTTTCTTTGCCACCAGGATGAGGGTTTCACAGAAAAATGAAAATTCAGTGATGCTCTCTGTACTCTCTGTCCTGATTGGCTCACCTCTGCCAACAACAGAATGTCTGCAAGCCACACCGTCATCGGCTCGAGCTCGAGCTGAGACAGAGCAGTTTACTCCGCTGCAACTTTCCCTGCAACCGTTTGGTCTCAGGTCAAACTGGACTCAAAAGAGAGAGAGACAACAAACGAAATAAAGTGTGAGCCGGCACAAACTGCTGCAGAGGATATGCTTCCCAGCGCATCTCATGCTACAGCTAACGTTAGCTTGCTAGATTGTTTGCAGAAGTTATCTACTGCAACTTTAAACTGGGCCAAGTGAAGAGGGATTGCTGAACATTCCTCTTTTTAATTATTAATTAACACAACTGAGCAGACGCTTTTCTGTCGAAACTGAAAAATGAATTAAATTTACATTAAAATGAAATGACACACTGTAATACTGATGTGAATTATCAAAGGAAAACTCCATATAGAAAGACAGGGCTGGCAGCAGGAACGCTGCCAGTGTAGACATCACACGCATGTGAGAAGCAGCAGCTCCACCATTCACATGCGCTGCTGAGGTACACACAGGATGTGTGGCCCCGGTGTAATGTTCTGCCTCAGGAAAATGTTATGGATGAAACAGGACTCTTGCTGGCCAAGCAGCAGAAAATCACGGCCCTGCATTCTGGGAGGAAACATTAAGTTATTATGCTAGTTTACAGTGTTGTGTTATTCTAAGTAAAATATCGATATTTGATGTCAGCGATTGAATAATTGTATCGCACATATGAAAGAGACAACATATTGCCATAGTTTGTCCCGTCCCTCACACACACACACACACACACACACACAGAGTAAGTTCTACGACCATGATATCACCACAGCAACATCACTCAGCAGCAGTATCTGTTTTACCCCCATGTACACGGCCTCCTCCAACCCACAATACCTCCCTGTTTAGCCCTGTTGAACAGCTGCAGCCTCACTAACAGGAAATGAGTCACTGGTCACATTTAACCTTACGACCTCACTGACTCAAAGGGTCACGAAGTAGCCGAGTCCATTATAGTGTTTACACTGTTCCTTTCTACCTTCAGGACGAGGTCAGACCAGTGGGTGACCAAATGGACTTTTAAATGAAGCTGCTCTAGTATAGAGGAAAATGTTTTGAAGAGTTATTTAAAAAGTGAGTGTTGCATCGCTCAGAGTTACTGCCATGTGAATCCTTTAATTAATACCAATTAAAAATGAAGTTTTCCCTTGCCTCTTGGGTGCTTTCTGCTGACAGGAGAGCGTGGAAACTTTTGTTTTTGCCTTTGGAAGAAAGAGGGGGAGCTGCTCAGAGCAGAGAAGCGAGTGCTGATGTTTGTGACAACTTGGGGCTTGAGACTACACTAAGAACTGAAACCAACAACTGAGCAGATGACAACCATACTGGCCTGAATTTAAGATGTGTTTTTTTCTGGAAATTAAGCCTTGAAAGTAGGGACTAGACATAACTGCATTATACAGTAGGTTAACCTCTCTGAATGAAGTGAGTGTAAGAGAGCATTGCATTATGGGTTTGCAGCCTTAATGTTGCTGGCTTTGCAAGTTACTTCAATTCTGCTTTTGTTGTGCCTCTTTTGAGTTATTTTTAATCAGCTCCAAACATGCTTAGAAACCACAGTCACCAAGAAAACACACTGACTGAGATTTAAATCATCGGTCAAACAGCCAAGAGCTACTAAGCTAAGTCATTAAACATCATGATGACAAACTGAAAAATGTTCAAACCCAAAATGAGTCACCAACAGGTAGAGTCAATTTTATGTACTTGAAAACATACCTGAACAAGTTACACTAATGCAGGATTTACATTTTTCTGTTGTTGTGACCTTATGTTAATTCTAATGACACACGGGCAAGGCCTTTTCAACAATGGCACCTAAATGGTAGCTCAACACTGTCAATGCAGCGACGGAAAACACTTTTATTTACAAAAATGAGTGACAGAAATAAACCAACCAACAACTGAGAAAGGCGTTAAGGTTTCAAAGGCCAAAATAACAAACAAAACCACACTGAGTATACAATAAAATTTAATTAGCCTACTGAAACAAACAAAGAAACAATTCTTAGCTCCCTAATTGTTCATTAAAAAAAAGAAATGAAAAAAAATGGAAAAAAAAGGAAAATGAATGGTAGAAAACTCCTTTCAGGCTTCCTTTAAGTTC
>JAQFJB010000011.1:7937349-7952388 GCA_029874875.1 Naso minor | reverse complement strand
TTTCCCTGAGAACAAGACAGAATCTCATCTCTGTTGATTGACAGCAGACATTGTACAAATGTTCTGGCAGTCTTGGACTTTTGTCTTTTGCTCAGGACAATCTCTGTCTGTCCTTTCAGTCTGTCTCTGAACCTATGACATGTCATATCTGCTGCCCAGCCGCCCTGCTCCTACTCCTCCTCCTCCTCCTCCTCCTCCTCCCCTCTCCTGCTCTTCTTCCTCACAGCTCTTCCTGTCCGACCTCTGACCTCATATGACCTCATGTTGACCTCTGGGCCTCCTCCTCCTCTCTTGTCATCTTATTTTCCCGCGCTCCTCCCTCGTTCAGTCGAGCGGGGACCCTCTCCTCCTCCTCTCTCAATCCAGCTCTGTGTGTGTTCTACAGTTTGTGCATGTGCATGCTGCATGCTTCGCTGTTACGGTATCTGTTTGTGTGTGTGTATGTGTGTGTGTGTATGAGTTTGTGTATTTCAGACCTGGGCTGTAGTTAATAGTTGCTGAATTTGTTAATGTTAATACAAAGTCAAGAAAATCACTATATGTCCTTCAGCTTGCAAGAAATTTATGTTAATGGATACTTGGCCCATAGAATGCCCTGCAGTATAAACTAGGCTCAGTTTAATACTTTAGATGTGTGACAGTATCTTAAATATCTACTCAGGTCTACATTAGATGATTTTGTGTCTGTGTAATGACTTGGACTTTTGAGTGAGGAGTTTCCTGAACAAAATAAAGTTTGTATTTTGCTGCTATTGATTCTGACATCTTTCTGTGCATGGCATGCTTTCAATGTATGAAGTTTTCTTCTCAGTGTAAAAATATTTTCACTGTTCTATGCGTGTATTTCAGTCCTGTTTTTAATGCTTTCTTAACAAACAAACAGGTTGTTGTAGTTTTGTTTTTTTTTCTTTTTCTGTAAAAAAATAAATAGTGTGTTGTTAAATGCTATGCTGTAACACATGGTCAGCTGCATAGCACATAATGTTCAATGTACAGTGTTGCTGTGTTATGATGTCTGTCACTCATGGGCAAAATATTCAACTGTAAATCACTGTAAGTGCATGTTTTGTTTTTTTTTCCTCTTCTTTAAAGAAAAAAATGTTTTTATGCAGTTCATATGTGTTGACATGTAAATAAATTACAGAAATTTTGGTGTTACAATCTAGATTGAAAATGTAATTAGATTTTCTTTGATTAGATTTTATTCAGTCTATGTTTTGCCCAAGTCTGACGACAGACTCGCTGTTGGCATTGTCTGAACATTATTTGCCAGCAGGGGTATTGCTGTGAGGTGTGTTTGTGCATTAGTTTGGGTGTGTGTAATTTATTTCTGTACATTTGAGGCTCATCTGTGAGCCAGAACTGTGTGTCCTCATCTTTATTTTAAAAAGAGTGCAGTGTTGTGTGTGTGTTTGTGTATATGTGTGTGCGAGTGTGTACAGTGGTGCAATGAGTGGCGTGCTGTGCAACGTGTTTGTCCTCTTGTTTATTTGTGCTTCACTTACATCCTGTGCCTTTTACACTTTTTGTGTGTGTGTATGTGTGTGTTTGTGTTTAAATAGCGAGAAAAAGGCTAACCCACATTCATCTAAGTCATTCTAACTCTCACTCTAATTCTGACTCATTCCTCCCTGTTCACCTCATTTTGACACCTGCTCATCCTCCTGGCCCTGAACCATCCCAGACACACACATGCTTACTCACATCGTAGACCATACACACAAAACTATTACTAGACTTACATGCACACTAAAGGGGTATTTCACCCATTAATGACTTTTTATTTATCAGAGTTGTTATTGATACCATTAGTGTTTAGCTACTATATCTATACAGTAGAACAGTTGGTAAACTTAATTAATCTGACCTGAGAGCCTGTAAAGTCTGAGAATAGTTAAGACAATTACAGGTCAGATAAGATCAACTTTGCTATGTTATTTCATTGAATCCTTTCCTGCCTGTATGAATGGACCTTAACAATAAGTACCATGTTGTTTCTGAAAATAACATACCGGTTTGGCTAAAGATTAAACAAATCCGACACATCAAACGTCTTTGAGCATGTAGCTGTAATGCTTAAATCTGAGATTATTCCTGGACAGAGCTTTAATAGCAAAGGCTTTATTTTTTTTACCACTACTACACATTACAGCAGTTTCCATTCAGTAAATATTTGAATAGATAGCGGTCTATAATAGACTGAATTATTGAGATTAAGCATATTCTATCATAGTTAAAATTAAAGTTAAAAAAATCTCTTTTTGAACTAAATGAGACTGTGAAATAGTTGTTGATGATTGGCCTTGTGATGCATTGATAATTAAATCATTTCTAGGAAATAAATTCTCACTTGCCTCACTTTTCTTCCTAGAAATGCTTTGGATGATGACAAGAAAACTAAAGATGTTTTTAATTACAGTACTTTATTGCAAAGTCAGTATTGTAAGCAATACATTAACAAGGTCAATTTGTAAAACTGCCTGGAAATCTAAACTGAGATAATGTTATAAAACAATAATAACTTTACCTTTGAATGTTCTTTGGAAGCAGCTTATCAGCCACACGACTGTAAAGCCTGTAGCTGGTTTTCAGAGGTTTGTGGTTGTTGGTGTGATACACATGGTGCTGTGAAACCTTGTTGGTTTGGAGCTCTGAGGCAGGACAGTGTGAGAGCATCCTAACTTTGATTTTGGGTGAAGTACTCCTTTACTGTTTACAATTTCACCTTATTTCATTCATCTGAACTCACTGATTCAGCAATTTAACTAAAGACATTTTACTTACAGTTAATCCTCAGTCCAAACCTGTCACATGTACCAAAATGTGTGAGAGTTTTATTGCCTTTAAATATCACAAAGATTTACTGTTGATCATAGGCTTTATTTTCTTAACATTTCCAAAAGTGTGTAAGTTTAAATACTGAGTATGTTTTACTCATTTTGTTAAATACTTGTAAAGACATTTAACGTACGTCTATATTTAAACCTAGATAATATACAATGAATTAAACATCACTTAATCAAATTATCAAACGTGAAAGAAAAAAGTGTAAAAAATGAAAGAAAAAGTAATGAAAAAAATAAAAGACAGACAACACATCAACCGACTGAACCTAAATAACATTAAAAATCAGTTGGAACAATCTTGTTTTCATTACAAATCAAACTATTAAACACGTTATTAATATACCACATAATGATTTTGCCTTGAAATCAATATTAATAAAGATTATTACTGAATGTGATGTCTGTTTGTGTGTGTCCTTGTGTATTTTGTTAATAAATGAGTCCTCATATTCAAGTGTCACAATGGATTTAATGAATTGCTAAATAATGTTTAACATCCCAACAATGTAATCTATTCACTAACAATCAGTTTATTATTTACGTCCCTCCAAATCTAAAGTGGGTCAACTGAATGAAACGGAAAAATTCTTGCTGCAAACAGGTGATTGATCATCGGTATTAAAAAACAGTTTAGAATGAAATGTCAGCCACTGAATAATATATGAGAGGCACAATCAATTACATAGAGCCTTAAACCTAATAGGTTTGTCTAGTGTGTGTGTGTGTGTGTGTGTGTGTGTGGGTGGGTGTGTGTGTGTGTGTGTGTGTACAGGTACACAGTGACCTTAATTTGGATGCTTGGGATGCAGACATATCAATGCATGACTCTGATGTGTACCAGCAGGAGAATGCATGAGCAACAGTAACTTGCATTTTCCTGTGCAGAAGCTGCAAGATGCTGCTGACTCCCCCTCGGGAACACGGGTTGGAACGATACTAGAGACATTTTATTACGGCTTTAGTGTCTGTATCATAGCTGCTGGGAAATATTGTAGACAAACAACTTTGTCTCATCAGCTGTCTGGAATAGTTTGTCATTCCTGGAAATGCACATCACCCAGCCTCTGTCTTGATTGATCGAAACCAACAGTGATCTAATTCTAAAGAATGACAAATTTACGATGCTTTTTGAATGCACTTCCTTTATATATTTTATGTAATTACTGGCTGTGTGCAAATGTTACAGCTTTATGGACATTTCTGATCATCTTTGCAAGCATCTTATTGAGCTAAAGTAGCAATCAGAATACTGAAATCCAATTGGAACATAATTACAATCTAATGGTGCTTGTACATCTTTTATATCGTGCCAACCCCACAATCAATGTAGTGGATAACATGAGACCCACCCTCTTTTTGCTTATCAGGGAACACAGTGTATGCTCTGCAGATTCACTCTCTTATAACTTTAGCCCTGCACCATCCACCTCACAGACAATGGATGATAAACCAAAGCCACTTTGACCCCCACCTCACTCTTACTGCCGTGTCCCAATGACAGTAACCTAAAGTGCATTAGATCAAGCACAAACAGAAGGAAATCAGTCCAACTATTTTGAAATCAATAAGATAAATCAACATTATGAAGATGAAAGTGCTGATTTCAGACTAAAAGGTTTTTTGTTTTGTTTTGTTTTTTGTCCTCTGCATTTCGAACTAAAAATACTTGAAAACATTATGACTGCGTTCTATTGCAGTCAGATTGCTGGTTCAGGATTCAGGATCAGTTATCCTTCTTTTTTACATTTTAAAGGGGAATTCTGGCATTTTTCCACCACTTATTTTCACCTGTTTGGTATGCAAAAGGCTGGTACTTACTTACTTACTTAAGTACTTACCAAAGGTTTTGTAGTTGTTCAAGTAGATTGTCTCAGAGGGGACACACAACATGGCTGTTTTGTAATCTGCTGGGGCAACTATGACCATCTTTACTATGTCCACTAAGGCCACGTTTACACAGGAGCAGCCCTACTAATAACAGAAAGGTCTTTCCTTTGAAAGCGCTGTAATATGCGTGCCAGGCCAGTAGCTGGCAGTGTAAGTTTGTAATGACATACCATTGAAGCTGCTGTGGAGTGTTTAATGAGAGTTAAGTAGTGGCTAGAGAATGCATTGACTTGCACGAGCATTAGCATTAGCATCATCACCGTGTTCACAGACACTCTGCTTGCCAGTTTACACAAGCCGGAAAGAAGGTTGTGATTTCAAAAGATTCCACTCCAGAACCCGGTTTCAAACGTTTGCAGTTTCAGGGGCGTCAGCCCGCTGTTGTCATGTAAAAGGAAGGTCAAACTACATCAAAAGTGTTTCGTTTGATGCGAAAACAGGCTACAGTTATTCTTATAAGTTTCTGACATTACCAAAAACATCTGTACAGAGAAAGACCCTTTTAAAGAAAAAATCTCCTAAGGCAATCTACTGAAACAGTTGCAAAACCTTTGATAACTGTTATTTGCTCACCAAAACATGTAAGAATCAGGAACCAGGTTTAAAATACCAGAATTCCCCTTTAACGAAATGGACTGAAGACTCTTTATAAAGACTGACTCTGGTCTCTTTCCTGGTGTATTGGGACAGGGCTGAGCCCCACTGTTTCCTCACAGGTTGTAGAAACAGTTGATCCACTACCTCTCCATCCTCCCCTTGGCTGTGCCTGCGTGGTGTTAGTCTCTCTCTTGTCTCGCCCTGTCTTCCCTCCAGGTTATGGGCTGGTGCAGGAGGAGCTGCTGTCCCCGGCCTCCATGCAGTACAGTTTGCCCTCTCCGTTGGGCGCTGAGCCCTACTGGCAGGAAGTCTCCAGCCTCGAATGCGCCCCCATTGCCACCACCGAGGAAGACACATTAATGGAGATGTCGGACGTTCAGGTGTGGCCAGCAGGGGTCAGCCCATCGCTGGTCACAGTGGAGGACTCGTCACTGGAGGGCAGCAGTCGGGCAGACGACTCAGAGGGCGCCACGCTCTCCCTTCCCTGCAGCAGCTTGGGTCGCCCGAGCAGTGGTGCAAGTGGGGCTAGTGGCTCCATCATGGAACTGGAGGAGGAGGAGGAGGAAGAGGAAGAGGAAGGGGAGGTTGAGGAGGAGGAGGCGCCACAGGAGCCAGCAATTGTGCTGGCAGAAAGGGACAGGGTGAGGGCCAGTGGCGCCGTCCCCAAGGTCAACCTGAACGGGCAGCTGGGAGGTCAGAGGTCGGATGGGAGGAGGGGGGAGGTCCTCGCAGCAGGAGGAGGAGCAAGGGGAGGTGGCGGTGTAGGGCTGGGCTCAATGGAAGGGATTTCTGTTGTTGCAGGCCAGCAGATGTACGCACAGCGGTGTGAGATGTCGGGATTGAGCCGGGCCGGGGAGCATAATGGAGATAACCGGTACGTCAGCTGACCATTGCAATCAAACTGACCACATTGTGTGTTTACTGTATCAGCATACTGCATCTCCTTTGTTTTCATTTCTTTCTCTCTTCCTTTGCTTAATTTGCATTTTGTTCTCCAGAATGGTGGGAAGTGGAGCATTTCAGCCCTACTTACCTGACAAGGACTCCCTGCAGGGCTGGGTGGGCTCGGTGTCATCGGGACGTGATGTGCCAGGCTTGCGCGTGGCCCAGGAGGCGCTATTGACTCCGGTGTGTGACACGGGTTACTCTCATGTGCTGCGTGGGCGCCTTCTGCAGGGCACGCAGCCATTTGACAGGGGGCTGGGCTTCTCTCACCAGGAGGCAGGCCAGTGTGCTTGGGAACAGGAGCCAAGGCGGGGCCAGGTCAGGTTTCCACGCCGACCACCCGCTGCTTCCTGTGCCTGGAGGGGGAAAACATCTTTGTCCATCACTTTATCTTTTTTGAATTATTATCAGAGGGGACGACGGCCATTCAGTTTGATTTATTTGCTCACAACCATCAACAGTTTTAGTCTCACTGAACAAATCAACACACATCAAAACTGATTATTTTGATGACGCTGACCAGAATGATGTGTTGTGTGGAGCAACACATGGGGAATATCTGCCATGTCTGATACCTTTTTGGTTTTGTTTCACATTTCTGCAAACACATTATTGGTTTAAAGTATAAACAAAGTTGAGCTGCTATTTATATGTTAATTATGTCATTTTTGCACAGAGAGAGGAGAAAGAGGACTATGCTGCTGAGGCGCAGTTTGTTTCCGAACATGGAAACGTGCTTGCTCGAAAGGTGAGTCACACGTGTGTTGATCATTTACACTGAGTCATACTCAAACATAAACACTGTAAACCCCAGCAGACAGCATTTGCTGAGTCAGTCACATAGCCTGGCACAAAGGGTGGGAAATTAACAGTAGCCACCAGCCAAATGATAGTTAAACTGTTATGTCCCCTTTAGCAGATTTGACTAAAAATAAAGAAATTAAACATCCATTTATTCAAGACTGCAAGGCATAGATTTGCAAAATGAGTGTTAGTAGACAAATGAAACATTTAATCACCATCATTAAGCTGATTTAATCTTTTGATCTATGTGCCTCAGGCAGTGACATTTGAAGATAATATCTCCCAACCTAATTGGTTAATGAATTTTCTTGATGTAAAGTAGTAAAAACTGGTGAATGTTGGGATGTCAACGAACCACAGCAGTTAGCTGGTGGACAGATAAGTTAGGTCTTGTTCAGACTGCAGGCAAATCTGTTTTGTTTCTTAAATCTGAATTTTAGCACAGATTGTCCACACTGTCATTTGTAAGTGATCAGATTTGTTGCGTCCAGACATCACCTATCTGTACCGACCTATCTGCATGGGTTACTGTGGTAACGATGTCAGCGTCAGTATGTGCACTGGTAAGCTGCTTTACAACACAGAATATTGGAAAAATGTAGTTACATTTTCTTGCTATCCAAACACTTGCGCTGTCAAGTCACGGTGCTGAACTCCACTGCACCAGACAGACTCGACAGAATAGATTGAAGAACGTTATGATGTTGCGTGCTGCGGTAATGGCGCGCTTCACTGTGCAGCGAGAGGTTTGCGCCGTTCACAAAGCAGTGACTGGTGGGGGGAAGCATGCCGTCGTTGGGACATTTGATGATAAGAGGTGGCATGCAACTTTTCAAATGTGCCAATGGACATTTGTCAGACTCTGTGGCCGTCAAGCACCCCGGCTTGTCCATCAGTATCTGTGAGGTGACATAAGAGACTCTGATATCCGATTTCAACAAGCAGAGCATCCGTACTGAAGATGCATCTGTGCAAAGCAGATTTGAAGAGCATTTCAAACCACCTTGCCATGTAGTTTGGATCTGATTTGCAAAAAAGGGATTTCATGTGGTTTATTGCTGTCCAGACTTCCTAAAATCATTCTGGATACAATCTGGATATGCCAAAAATCCGATTTTGGCTGGCAGTCTGAACAAGGCCTGCTCTGCTAACATGTAGAAGCTTCAGCAGTTAACTGGTCTGAGTGTTGTTTCCTTCCCTCCTCCCTCCCTCCTTGCTCCAGGTGGGGGTGGATGTGAGAAAGGGCGCTCATTCAGTACAGCGCACCAGTCTGCGGAGAGTTAAACACTGAAATACACATACTACCCAGTCCTCCAGGTACGGGACACAAAACAAGCACTTGTGCATCCCAGTGCTTGGATAGAAGCCTTTGTAGCAACATATTGGAGCTCAGTAGTCTCTCACATGCTGTTCTGTTCCATTTATCTTTAAAATTAGAACCCTAGATTTGGCATTTAGCACACTAAGATAATATTGCTTTGATTATTCAGCCTATTCTTTTTCTGTGTTCATAGTGTCTCTCTCTGTCTTCTAGGACCGGAAAGCCACTGCCAAACCATCCTCCACAAAAACACGACCAGAACGCAAGGGAAAATGAGCAAGGAGAGGAGAGGAAGAGGAAGACAAAGACTTAGCAACCCAAACAACAAAATGTCAAACACAGAATCATCCTCAACGTGTGACTATGGAGCACCACAAAGAGACAGAGAGGAGGAGAAAAAAGAGGAGTTCAACTTGTAGTTTTATAACATTTGTACAGAAAAATATCAACTAAACTACGGCATGATGAGTTTTTTTTAACAAAAAAAAAAAAAAAACGTAAATCAAAACGTCAGTAAAACAACCATGAAAAAAAAAAGCAACAAAAAGTGCTTCCTGTGAACAGTAATCGCATGATGACTGCTGGTGCATGCCCTTTGACCTTTTGAACTGTCATAATCTACAAACTGAAGGGGTACAAGGTACGGGGGCTGGCTCACGCTTGGGCCACAGGCCATTTCATGGACCTTACCCTCCTCCTTCCTTAACTGGAGCGGCAAGCGAGTTAAGTCCGATAAAACTACAGCCAAAAAAAAGAGTCCCTCTATGGATGGTTCTGTATACAGCTAAGCCTCTGCTGAGCCTACCAATGCTTCTCTCACTGGACCCTCCGCCCTATTATTCTCAGTGTGATATATGCACTCTATGCTATGTGGACATGTGTCAGTGCGTGTATGTGTGCGTATGTGTGCGTGTATTCTTCTCTACCGCATGTGTTTGTTGCTTCTGGCTTGGCGCTGAGCCCTGCCTCATGATTGGCTCGCTGCCCCTGTGATGTCATGGCGCGCTCAGTGCTGGAATGAGAAAAGCCACTGTGCTGCCCCCTGCTTGTGAGTGTCCCCCGTCTGCGTGTGCTGGCGTCTCTTCCTTTGTGGATGAAGCTCTTGTCTTGTTATCCGTTCCTTTGAAACCTGTCCTTCCTGGTTTTTTCAAGCATTGCCTGACCTCGGTAGGGAGCTGAAGCTCTTTCGCCCCTCGTGTTTTCAGGGGAAATGTGTTTTTCAGACAACGGGGAATGTTTTCTTTGGACAGGGGTTGGTTGCTTGAATGCATTGCGCAGCAGCTCTACAACACAAAGATCGACGTTTTCCTCCCGTGTGACCTTTTCTACCTTCTTCCGTCATTTCTCCCAGTAGTGCTTGTCACCTTGACTCACACTCCTTATCAGTAGCCTAAGTCAATTATGCAGTAAAATCACAGGCCTCTCCATCACCATCCCAAGCTCCTCCATCTAATGTTAAAAACTCTGTGTGTGCTTTATCTGTTTGCAGCGGCTGTAGGGCCTCACAGTAAAATTTGGGTCCATTCAGTTGAAACAAAGTGAATGAAGTGGAGAAATCGTGGAGGATCTGCATGATGACGATGGAGTGATTTGAAGAATTTCAAGTTAAATGGTAGCAAGCGTGATACAGCGTGGTGCTGCCACAAAATGTGAAGGAACTGTGCAGTGAGGACAGACAGGTAGCACTGTGATTGTCTTACTGACACTGACCCCAGACTCGTGAACTGTGACGACACACAAGCATTCATATATACGAACAAAAGCACGCACACACACATATTTAGAAACACATCGCACCATTAAATAATTATTGCCTGGTCAGAGTGTGGGATAGTCTTTTGGAGTTTGGTACAGCAATAATATTTAACCACAAGAGCGTGGAAGATGGACGTGTGGGTTCTGTGCGTCTGCATAAGGGATCTGAAGCTGCAAGTCTAACTGAGCAAACTCCTCTCTGAAGACAGAAACTCCATCTGGACGAACAGCAGTCGAGTTTGACTTTGCGTTGCGTCTGGCTGCTTCCATCGACCTTGATGGGAACGAGTCGGGCAGGAAGGACACACTCTGCGTGATGGGATGACTCAGCTGTAGCAGCGTGGTATTGCGGAGGCCTGAGAGGGATTATTTGTTTTTCAGCACTAAACGTAGCAAAATATAAACCAGGATGTTTTAACTTAATACGCTGATACCTAATAAGAATTCTGCTGCTCGCGTAAGGTGGAAACCACCAAACTTCACGTTCTCTTCTGAGTATTTTAAGTTGTAACTGTAAGTCTTTCACAGTTTTTAACAAAAATACCCTGGCATCACTGTAAAACACCTCCTGTTCCCTTCATCTCTGAAACACTGACTTCATGCAGAAACCTGACGGCAGCACTATGAAAGGGTCATACCATAGTAGCACACATTTCCTGGGAATCAAAACACTGTATTTGAGTACTGTAAATGCTACTGTAGCCTGAGTGAGTGAGACACTGAATGAGTGAGCGCATTAGTTCCACATCACACCAATGCACATATTTTCCTTGCCCAGTCTGTGCACATGAGAGCCTCGTCCAATATAGCACACGTTTTTAATTACATATCACATGTGTTCCACTGTTACTCCACTCAGGTTTTAAGTTCTGCTCTGTCAGAATCAAAAATGTTTTCGTTTTTAAGTTTTGAGTCCTCCTCTCAAAAGATAAGTGTGGGACAGAAAAAGAAAGAAAAAGACTTGGTGTTGGGCTGATTAGGGTTTGATGGGAGGGGGGAGTTTCAAGCAGGATGAAGTGTGTTTGTGTGTGTGTGTGTGTGTGTGTGTGTGTGTATGCGTTTGCTTGTGTGTGTATGGTGGGTAACTTCATATTTCAGTATTGGGTCGGTGCTCAAGAGGCAAATTGACAATTGATGCCTCTGTTGGCTGCTTTTATTCGAATTTTTACCAGTTATGAACAGAAATGAACCAGACAGGTTTGGGTGAAGAATTACTCCCTTTGCAAACACTTTGATTTACTTGATGTATAACCAGTTCTTATGTCATTGTTTTCAATTTCCTAAGACCTGCTAGGAATAACAGTCTTGTCAGTGTTTTCTTTAAATAACCCTTGTCTGACCTGTTCTGTAATCTTACCAAAGCAGCTTTTCTCAGAAAGTCAGGACTAAGCCTTGAATCCACCCACGAGAAACAGCACACCCTCTCTTCACATTTACACTGTGTCTAAACTTTTCTCTGTTATGATTGAAGCAGCTGACAGTTTTTGAATGATAGAGGCTTTTAACTTCCACAGTATCTAACCCGAGGCACTCCTTCTGACTCTCTATTGACGTCTTCTTACGTAGCAGCACAAAAAAGAGTTTAGTTTTAGGCATTTTAAAGGTGATGTATGACTTAATCTTGTAATAAAGTCATAATCCTTACGATTTTCATCGTGTAAAACCCCATTTTCACACTATCAGATTTTCTCTGTAACAGCAATGTAATGTGTTTGCATGGGGTATTGCCACTCTGCAGCATATACATTTCTATCCCTCGTGGTCTTATTGTTAGTTGCAGGGTTTGTCTTTTACACTTGGACTTTTGTTCCAACCCAAAAAAGACTTCACAGGAGGCGCTGCTTCAATGGGCATTAAATCACATAATTTACAATAAATATAACTGGACATCACACAGAAATGTAAGTAAAGTCCTTTATTTAATAGATAATCAAACATTTATTAGAAGGTACGGTTTATTTGGGGAGATAGGCCTGAGTTATAAAATCAGTATTTCTTAAATTCTGACTGAAGCACGGGTGGCCTCACAAAGTGTATTTACCAACAGTAACGATAGTAACCAAATCAATCAAAGAATTCTAATCAAGCATTCTAACTTTATTTTAAGCTCAATTCCCTTGTTAATCTTAGAATTTAAAGAGCAGATATTTATGAATTTTAAATCCAGAGGAAATTGACTCTTAGTCACTGAAAAAAGTTACGTGATGGAAATCTTCTGTTTTTACTCTGTGATGGATTTTTGCAAACATAATTTGGATTTGCAGTCTGAATTAAACTAGTGAGTGAATCTCTGCACTAAGATAAACTCAACCCCACCATCTTTTCGGTGTATGTAGTGTGTGTATGCATGTGTGTGTGCATGTGTGAGTGTGTGTGTGTGTGTGTGTGTGTGTGTGTGTGTGTGATAGTGTTTATTGGAACTGGGGGAAGAAGAGAGTTTTTTCCCGGGCTTGTGACTTGAGAGGACGTGTAACCTACGACGATGTATTTTAAAAAAAAGAGTATTGTAAAATTTTAACTGTTGCGAAGAATAGAGATCACCTATACTCCTTTAGAATGGATACATGACAATGTAAACGCAATATCATATTACTCTATCCTAAGGAATGCAACTGCGCACATGCACAAAAAAGATGTTTTTATGAAAATATATGTATAAATATATGACAAAATATATTTAATTAGAATGCTATGCACCCTCATAGAGTTGTTATGGATGTTCTTTAAGCATTATTTAGATTAGGCCAACACCCACATCATGGGGAATGTAGAGGCTTTGTAGCTATGACCACTTGTTTTCTTTCTTTTGTATTGTCCTGGACAAAGGATAAACAAACGTGAATATGTAAACAAGCCTTTCAATCAGAACCATTCTGACATGAAGATATGTATAGATCATCTTACCCTGTACACCAGCTCAAACCATTTACAAGAATTAATAAACAAAGATGTGACATAAATGTTGTGTTTGTTTTTATGTAGAAAGTGAAATTTTGTGCATTTTTGCTGTTTGAATTCCTACATGGGCTATTGAGCATTTAGTGTTTAAACTGGTAGCCTATTTGCGCAGTAGCTCGTAGTATACCTCTCTTTAGTGATGCTTTATTTGATGTATCCTCGTATTTTTCTGAAGTGTCCTGAAGAGAATTTTATGTTTTTAAGAAGTTGTTAATTTCCAGAAGAGTTTCTTTGACAGGATTGCTTCATTTACTGTGTAGCCAAGAAAAGATCCAGTTGTTATGTATTTTTGGAAGCTTTGTGTAACTTTTCCTTTGCTGCATCGGAGAAATCTTAAATTTTGCATATTTTTCTGACCTGCTCTCAGCTATATAAACTAAAGTTTACATCAGCACTTTACTGTAGCTGCACTTAATGTCTGTCTTTCTCCTAACAAAGTTTTCCAGGAGACTTTTTGAGTTTTGCTGTAACTACCAAGTCACGTGGGGCCTGTTAAGTCTTATTCACCATCATCCTCACAAAGAATTAGACTATATGGTGCTCTCATTTTGCTCATTTGCTTATAATTGGTTTAGCTTAATAATAATTTGCTGATAGAAGAGAGGATGCAGAGCCTGGCAGGTGACATGGATGTGATTTTATTTCGCGGGAACGTTTTATGAATTGCGCGAAACAGAAATAAAACGCGCGTGCAATACATCAAACTCGTGTACGATTCACAAACACGTGCGCGCGTGCAAAATGGGAATAAAACGCGCGTTCAGTTTATTGGAAAACGCACCTGCTGTTTCTAAAAGGTGTATGGAAAACAAAACGCGCGTGTGTTTAAAACACACACACACACACATCCATGTCACCTCTCGGGCTCCGTAGATGTAGGCTATACTTTTATTGCATACGCGCAAAGTGTTTGGTTTACTGTAACTGCACATTTATTTTCTGTTGTAGTTTCAAACTGAATACTGCATCGTTTTAAGCTGCCCCCGGGTCAGGAAAAAAACAAACAAACTACAACTTCCATGTTTTGTGACGCCCCTGTTTCTAGCCAATCACAGCTCTCCGGTCGACGTGTTTTGGAGGAAGTCTCGGCGTTGTTTTGGACGTGCTCAGCCCACGTGGAGGCACGAGGTGGCCTTCGTGTCTGCGGTGTTAACTGTGACTGCGCAGCGTCCAGCACACAGTTAGTCACTCTCCTACAGCAGCAACGTCCCCGCCTGCAGAGCTTTGACTTACACGAACAGAAGAGCCAGTGTTGTGAGAGATGTCAGCGGGAGGTCAGACCACCAGGAGCCGGGATATCCCGGCCGTCAGGCGGGTCGCCATCCACGATTCTGCGCTCATGCCGCAGGACTACTCCACGACCCCCGGAGGAACTGTGTTCAGCACCACGCCAGGAGGTACCGGGTCATGTCAGAGGGAGGAACGTTAGAAAAACTTCAAACAGCAGTTAGACCTTAACAGAAGTAGAAAGCGAGGAGACTGTTAGACCTGACAAAAGAGGTCAAAAACACTTTAAAAGTGAGAGGACGCAGGGGCAAGAAAATGAGAGAAAACCACTGCAACTGGTGCTTTTTAGAAGACAGGAGACCTGCATGTTACCCAAGACCTTACCTAACTTACATCTAAACTAAACTAAAAACACTGTAATGGATAAAAAATGACTAGAGGCTTTGCTGATGTTGCACTGGGGCACAGATAAAGTTTAATTTGGTGTCTGAAGTGGATGAGTTGTAAATATATAGCATCATTGTTTTTGATCTTGGGACACAATCAATCTTTTTATTTAATTTTTATTATATCATTTATTGTTCATGGTGTTTGGCAAAGGAAACACTTAGTAGAAGCAGACTGTAGCTCTTGCCCACAGTTCTGCAGCGTTTTCCTGTTAATGTTTTACAGTGCTGGTGCTCCAGGAGAGCTAAACAC
>JAQFJB010000011.1:7746723-7758760 GCA_029874875.1 Naso minor | reverse complement strand
GAATGTCCCTGAGACCTGTTACCGCTATTTTCTGTAGGCTAATGTTACACAGCCATCTGCAATGACGTTACATGCTGAGGTGCAAACTAACAGCCGTAGGCTGAGAATATAATTATGTTACTGTCATTGCACAGAACAATGAATTTTTTTTTTAAAAGTTGTGTTGTCTGAGTTCTTGGGGATTCTGACCCGATCACGCTCATTAATAGTAACTACATGAAATCAGCAGTCTGTTCACTGAGGGTCTCGTTTGCTGTTACAGGAAACTTATAATCAGAGGAATCATGAGACTGTTTCAGGAATATTTCAAAGTTCCTCGTAGTCACTTTAATATGCAATGTTACTTTGTAAGCATCTTTGATTCAGGTGTTTTAAGGCAAAATTGATGGAAAAAAGTTTTCCTTTATGACTCTGAAAAGTATCACAAGACATAACTGAGGCTTTAGGATGCTTCCTTCAGGATTACCGTGCATTCGGATCAACTATCAATAAAAGCCTTCTGATCTGAAGCGTCACAGCGTCCATGTTTACTGAGCTGCTTCAGAGGAACGTGTGAACAGATGAGTGATGTACAGGTTTTATGGTTGAAGAAAAGAAATATTAGAGGTTTTTTTTAAGTTGAAATTTTTTTGACAAGTTTTAATAAATGCATTGAAGTTTGTTTTTGATATTCGATTCCTCAAAACAATGATGTCGTTCTCTTAACCCTAACGACTACAAATAGTTTGACTTAATACTTGAAATATTTCAACTTTTGCTGGAAATTTAGATTTCGTGTTATTAATACTCACAAATGGTATCAGAATCTGTATGTCCTCCTCATGAGAAATCTAATTCGTTTTGGCTTTTTTTTCCTTCACGTTGCTGTTTATTTTCAGGATATTACAACTTATTTTTCTGAATATGACTTTTTTTTCTGGAATATTATAAATTAACTTCTTTTTTTTTTTTTTAATGTGCGCAGCAGCCCAGAACACATGTTGTAGTGATTGTACTCTGCAGTGTGTGTGTGTGTGTGTGTGTGTGTGTGTGTGTTCGTGTGTGTGTTCTAGCCCTCCCACTCGCTCTCCTCCAGGTTGTGTTTGACCAGAAACTCTTTGATGGTTGGCTGATTGTCTAATACCGCCCACTGCTCCTCCAGCTGATGCAGAAGCTCCTCCCACTGCCGCTTGTCTCTTCCTGTCTGCCATGACAACCGAACCACTGACCGTAACAATGGCAACAGCAGGGGGTGTGGCCTGTCAATACTCTGCCGTGATGCATCAAGCTCATTGCTCAGTGGGTGGGGTTTATCCTCGAGTGGGCCGGGCCTGTCGTCTGTGTTAGTCTGAGTCTCAGCAGGGGTCAAAACACGGAGAGCGTGGTCACAGTGATCCCGAGCCTCCTCCAGCTGGTCCACTTCCTGGAAACAGCTCGACAGCCCCACCAGGGTGAAGAACCAATGCGAGCAGGCCGAGGGTGGGGCCTGGGCCTTGTTGTCATAGTAATATGCCCAGCCCAGTTTGTGCTGCAGTCTCTTGGCGTTGAGCAGCGGACCCAAGGCCTCCTGGTAACGTCCCACCCTCAACGAAACAAGACAAACTCAAAATACCAAAATGGGAGCTTCAGATTCTGATAACAAATCAGATTTTATTTGTTGACTGTACGTGAATCTGAATCTGATGTGGTGGAATCAGGTGTGCAACAAAAGTGATGAATTAAATAGTAAAATATTTGATTTTAAACTGTAGTTGAGTATGAAGCTTGACATTACATCACTTCAGAATGTTTTGCCTGGTTCGTTGTTGACACAGTTATTTTCTAGATACTTTGCCAGAAAACTGAGATTAAAAACAAAATGTGAAGGGATTGGCAGTTTCCAGTGTCCAACATTAATGGTTGCCCAATGGCATGAGGCGAGTAAAAAAAAATCTGCGGGCAAGCAGAGCCTGTCTTGACAGGCCCAGTTGGTCAAGCTCCAAACAGCCAGTAAGTAAAGCATTTCCAGCCGCCTCTTTCCCTCCTGACGTCCTGTGTCTGTCGGAGAAAGGCTGATTTTCCTTGGAAAACTGCGTTATTTTGTATTTACCCTTCTAATCTGTCCGTTTACTGCATCTAATCTGCAGAATCTCTCTGCCCTGCTCTCACACATGCACACAGGGCGTCACAGCAGAGCGGTGATAAACACGTAACCTGAAGATTACCTGAGTTGACGCGAGTTACTGCTATGCTCGTAGTAAAGCGCAATAAAATCTTTGCCAGTGAGAAGCCAAACTTGATACACTTGATCAACCCACATAAATGTGAACATGTAGAGGGCAACATTTTAACCTGCTCTGTCTGTCCACAGACACAAGCACAGCACGCTAGCTCAGCAGCTAACAGCTAATTACTACAAACAAGCTAAAAAGAAATCTGTTTGTTATGTCTTCTAACAGTTTAGCTTAGTTTGCCATGAATCTAAAAACCTGGCAAACTCATGGACACCACCGCTGACTGGGACGAGCAGCCGCGCCCTCTGACATTACGTGCAGGCAGGCTCACAGCAGGAGGACAGAAAGGAGAGGAGGAAGGATCTGATTCAGAATGAGGGTCTTCATCCTTTCTAAACTTCACACAGTATTTTGATGTCAGAAAAATGATTTAATTTATTGACATTTTAGATTAGTTGACACTACGATATTAAGGTTATCTAAAAATGTTTAGAAATGCACTCAGAATTAACCTTGAGCACTTTGCAGTCTATAATTTAGCCTCATCTATTAAAATTAAAAAACAAAGATAACAGGCCCAGAGGTCTGCTGCGTCATCCCTCTCACTGCATGTATTAACAAATATATATGTGATAGACACAACGGCATCACTTGGGCAGTGCAGGTAGGAATTGAGATGGGGCAAGTAGATTTGAGAAGTAGCAGCCTTGCAGGGCAAGCAGGAAAAAACCCTGTGTGGCAGGAAATGAGGTGTTGGTCTGTCTCAGCCTCAGAGTCACAACGAATCGGACAAAGAGACCAGACCAGTGAGACACGTTTCAGGTCACTTTCATTTTGAGCTCATTAATACAAATCTAAAGCAACAATAGGTAACTTTTACCGGGACCCACTGCTTCAAAAACAAAACTTGACGATACACGTTCACGCGTCACATGAAACAATTTGAGTAAAACTGGATCATATTTTATGGAAATGATGTCCTTCGACTGCTCTGCCTCAACTCTGTGATTCACGGAGGTTCCTGAAAGCAGCATGTCGGCTGCCTGCAGACTGAAGCTGCAGCTGCGGCATCGGGTCGTTGTTGGGGACAGCTCTGCTAAACAGCTGCAGACAGACAGAGCAGTCGTAGGACATCAGAGGGAAAACCAGAGGACATTTGCACAATAAAATATGACCTACACATATTTTACTACAGTTACTGTTTTGTGCAACATATTAATGTGCATCATGCACTCTCTGTCTGCAGTCTTTTATTTAGCTGAGCTGTCTCCAACAATGACCTGCTGCTGCAGCTGCAGCTTCAGTCTGCAGGCAGCCGACATGTTGCTTTCAGGAACCTCCGTCAATCACAGAGTTGAGGCAGAGCAGCCATAGGACATCAGAGGGAAAACCAGAGGACATTTTCTCCATAAAACATGACCCAATTTTACTAAAGTTGCTGTTTTGTGTGACGTATTAATGCACATCTTTAAGTTTCGTTTTTGGAAGCCACGAGTCGCATAAAGTTACATAGTGTTGCTTTAAAACATGAATGTTGCTATTAGCATGAGCACCATCACGTCTTGTCCTCCTTCTCTGGTCCTGAAAGAACAGGATCCCTCGCTCTGTTTGTTCCATCTCTCAGGGTGGCTGATTTTTCATTCCAGAAACAACTGCTTTGAGAAAGCCCCCAGTGTATTTTTGGCACAGACGCCACTTTACACATCAAAGAGGGCAACTGAACTACGCACAAGCCCCAAGCTCACTTCTGCCCCCTGCTCTACAACACAGTCACTGCCTCACTGAAACACCTTTAGCCACAGAAAACTTGCGCAACTTTATTCAAGGAGGAGCAACTCTTCCAATTAAAAACCTTTTTTTTTTTTTTTAGCTCGTGTTAGGCATTGATTCATCCCTGAATTTTGAAGGAAATTTGCCTCTATATACAATGATTGTATTATGACAGTGATTCACAAAAAGAAGAGTGTAATATTAAAACTACATTTGTGACATTTGTGACATGACAAATTCAAAACGATACGATTTCTACATCCTGAAAGCACATCAGCATTTTTTTTCTTCTTGGACTTTGTTAAAAACAATAAAAAACAGAGCAAAAACACCATCAGCAATCATTTCAAGCAGACACATAAACTGTACTCAGTGTTTTTGTATGATTGTTTCAAATAAACTGTGTATAATATGAACTAATGTAATGGGCAAATGCAGTCGTTTTTTTATTGCCTTTCTACTGAACTTAAAGACTAAAACCAGAACATAAAATTAGCACGAGGACTTCACAATAAATAGGAAAATACATTTTGCCTGGCAAAATACCATATCAACTTCTACACTGAGTTCAAATATTTTACTGTACACTCTTGTTGGCTGCTACAGTTGAATTACGTGACTTATTTAAAAACAAATACGTTAATAAATCGCCCCTTTTCAAACCCTAAAAGATGAGTGCTTCTTTAAATTTTCTTTTTCTTTATTCTCAACAAGGCTTCTCCACAGTCTGAGACGATGCATCCCATTTTTTTTTTTAATATCTGAGAGGAAGGTCAAGTCATCAAAAGTCTGCCCCCTATCCTCACGCCCCTTGGCAACAGTCTCCTAGCAACAACATCTGTCTTGTTTTCTGTTCCATTGGCCGTATGTGATGAGTTGCTCCCAGGTCTTCTTCGAAACTTTCTCCACTTTTTTGATGTGAGATTTAATCATGTTACATGTCGGGGGTTGTGTGATGTTTTCCTGAACACAAAAAATGTTAAAAGTTTGTAAACTTTTAGCGATCTTGCTGTGCGTCTTTGCCATTCAAGCTGAAGAGTGAACTGATTGTGTTGTTGGTTCTCTCTGTGGATATATGTTTAACAGCATGTATCTGTGCTTGTCTTTAACACAAACAAATGTTTAATATCTGCATACTGTGGACAGTAGTGAGGCAAACAGATCAGATACTCTGTCACCTCGGGGTGCCTCCGCCATCAGCACCCATCAGAAAGTCAAGAGTCACACTAGATGGCAAGTCAAAAAACAGCCAAGGCTTCAGTGTTGAAGTCCCTTCCTCTCTCTTTTTCACTGAGAGAGACTGTCAGTGTTTTTTTAAAAAGTGCTCCTTGAGGGGAGGGGTTGCAGGGTAGGGCAGCCTGTGGTCCAATCAGGACAGTCCATTCTTGGAGTTTTCCTCAGACTGGGCGCTATAAAGACAAGATGGCAGCCAGAAGTATTAGGGCAGAGCTGCGCAGGAGGACTGAAGTCTGGACCTGACCAGCGGAGTTCACATCCCTTCGAGATGGTTCTGGTGACTCATGACCGATGCCGTCTGAAGGGAAAGCGAGAGAGACAAAACATCAGCAAAACAGCTCAAATATAAAAGATATAACAGTTTTTATAAAAGCAGTGCTTTTCTAATTTCTGTTAACACAACGAGGAAATCAGACACCTTGAGCAGGACTGTTTCACACTCTGTAACAAACCTGGTAATGTCGATTTCAGACTACAGGATTTTTTGTCTGTTAAAATGTTCGCTGTGTCAGATTAGGCGATTGAAGAGTCATAAATTCTTGCCGTGTCATGGCCAAGAGACACGACAGACCACACATTGCTCCCCGATCAATTATTGTTTGCAGTTCACAATGTGTGTGATGTCACCGGCAAGGAAGCGCACGCAACTAGCTACTATCAACAAGCCGTTGTGGGAGGTGAACAAAAAATCAAACATGCTAGCCTTTCTGTCATGAGGTTGTGAGGCGTCCTTGATACGGCGTCGGTTGTTGTTATGCACATTGATCGTTTCAAAGCCCAACTGAAAGTAGTCAACTTCTTTGGCTTAACTTTGTCATTATGACGTATAACCTGATTAAACAGTGCAATAGTGGTTGAAAAATGACACCATGGGGTGGATGTAGCTCAGTAGGTAGAGCAGGTTGTCTCCCAATCAGAAAAATGATACCATTCGCTGCTAGACTGGTTTCCAATAAGCCCTGTTTTTACCATGATATTTGCTTTGCCATGATGAGAGTCCTGCGAAAAAAGAAAACTCAGTGATGCTCTCCGTACTCTCTGTCCTGATTGGCTGCTCTACGCAGAGCTTCTTAGCAACAGGAGACGTCGGTACGAGCTGATTAGCTCACCGTGCTCTGACTCGCCTCTGCCAACAACAGACTCGAGCTCGAGCTGAGACGGACCAGTTTACTCCACTGCAACTTTCCCTGCAACCCTTTGGTCTCAGTTCAAATTGGACTTAAAAGAGAGAGACAACAAACGGAATAAAGAGCGAGCCGGAGCAAACGGCTGCAGCGGATTTGCTTCCCAACGAGTCTCATGCTACAGCTAACACTAGCTTACTAGCTCGTTTGCAGAAGTTATCTGCTGCAACTTTTAGTTGGCAAGAGCGCACATGAACAAACCCACAGATGGGTTCCTCCCACTTACATATGTAACAAAAACAGGAATTTTTTTGAAAGCAACCCTCTAATTAAGTGGGTGCTTGGGCGCGGGGGCACTTTTTGCCGATAGTGATGTATCTGGGATAGGCCAGTATCAGCCAGTTATATCAGCAATCTATCGGTTTGACCACAGTTCAAACTGTTGTAGAGCGAGACAACCACAACCCTCATTCCAACAGAGTTGGGCCGCTGTCTAAGATGTGAGTAAAACAAAATATAATAACATATTACATTATTTTTTTTGTACATTTAATACAGTATAAAGACAATATGTTAAATGTTTTACTTAATCAACTTTGTGGTTTCTCATGAAAATGTGCTTATTCTGAATTTGAAGTTCTTGTGTGTATATGACAAATAAAGAATTCTTCTTCTTGATGGCAGTCACAAAATTGACAGAAGTTTTTGATAAGGGCAACAAAAGACTGGGAAAGTTGTTGAAAGTTAAAAAAAAAACACTGATCCAGACTCCCACAATTTAAAATCCTGCATCTTTGATGGAATAGAGATGTGTTAAGGCCGTTACACACCAGGGGTGATTTGGATGAAAATATACTTTTTCGAACTGCTGTTTGTGTTATTAGTAAATCCACACAGAACGCAAAATGTCACGTGGCAAAAAAGCAAAACTTTTATTTTTTGAATAATGGTTGATTTTCAACCAGTCATGATGGTTTGGCGGAGCGGATGTCACGTCTGTATCCCACAACAACATAAACAACAATGGCTGACAAGCTCATCTCCTGTGTCTCTTAGCGGTGGACCACTTGACTTGTGTGTCGATGAAGAACACCCCCACCCCCCCACCCCCTGCTTCCCATGTGGCAAGGGCACTCCCACAGCTTGAGCTGTCGCAGGCACCCGATGCCTTCGTCCCCCTGAGTGCAGACCTTTTTTATTGTGGGGATGCCCAGTGCGGCTACGTGGGGGCCTAGCCTGCCCTCCCGCCCAGCCCTGTGCGCTTCCCCCCACCTCCTTAAGTCTCATTCTCTAACCCTAACCCTAACCCAGGTGATGTCTTTTCTTGGGACACCCCCTGCTTTTTTCAACAAACATTCTGCCTAACTTTACAACACAGTGGCTTCATAGTGACCCCAGAATTCCACTGGTTGCGTGTGCGTTCCAGAATGACTCCTCTGCAGGTTTGCTCCATCGTCCATCAACACCCATGGGCTGTGTTTCAGGGCACAGCACGGTGGACAGCTGGAGTCACGAGACAGACGAGATTTTGCAGTAATAAATGATCCACACACAGCCATGGCCTCTGAAAACCTCTGACCTGTTGACTTCAGGCCTAGCTCCAAACATTATGACATTCTGTTCATAAAGTTTAGTGAAATATGATCTGGTGTCTACACGGAGTGTTTTATTCTTAAATTAACCAGATTTTTTAACCTTGTATCTGTGTCTAACTTCCTGTCCCGCTCAGTCTGCTCTGTCCTGAATTGCTGCATTGTGCTCTGTCATCCGGCAAAAAATAAAGGCCTTGTGTATTTGCTGCGGAGGACTTCGGATCACCTGAGCTGTGACAGAGTAGAAACACAATGCAGTGGAAGCACACACATTGACTAAAGCATCTGGTGGAATTCAGGGGTGAATGAATACTGCTACTGCAGATTATCTGATTATGTGACACAATTTAATCAAGTGTCAAGTCAGAAGTTTTAACCATTTAACTCCTCTGCCCTTCATTCAAACAAGCTCATATATTTGCAGGGTAGTTTTCCGTTGAAAATTAACATAAAGATTGTGGGGAGAAAAACAAAAAACTCTTCAGTCTTTATTTTCACTTCATGTGAATGTCATCATCAGTTATTGTTTGGTGTGTAATTTGTGAGTAGACACATTCTCTAGTGTGTTTTTTCACCTGTTAGATGAAGAGTTTACAAATGATTTTGTAATGGTTTTGAAATGCATCATGTCTTCAGTGCCATGAGAGAGCAGGAAACTAAAAACTTGACTGATGACAGTGAAATCTGTAGCTGACACTAATGGATCTGTTCCTCCTCTCAGGTATGGCTGGGGCCATCTACTTCCTGTCAGAGATCGCTAACCCTGAAGCTTCCTGTTTCCCTGCCTTTGAACTTTGACCTACCATGTTGGGACTGAGGATGATGAAGAGGAATGAGACAAACTGTTGTGGAAGTTACTTTGATTCTTTGCCTGAATGCGGAACAAGGATGTATGTGTGATGGGGCTTTCAACCTGAAAATGAAGATCAGACTGGAACTGAGCCGAGTGGTTGCAGTGATTATTTGTCGGACAAAATAATGATTTGGTTTATAAAATTTAAAACACATACAAGAAGATAAAGGAAGGTTGTTGATGGACAAAACTCCAGGTTGAATGTTGTTTATCCAGTGAAAATAACAACAGAATTTGAGCTGTAGGGGACAATGGTTGTCGGATATTTTCTTTTTAGAAGATGGACACTCAATATCCTGTGGGGTCATCACAGGAACACGGTCAGTCTTGTGAGTCCTTCAGTTCTGAGGTGCTGTGTCGTCCTCCAATGTGTTGGGGTGAAGGCATGGACCCTGTGTCTCTTCCTTACCCATTACAAGTCATTGCCTGCTGGCATAAACAGAAGAACACACTTTACACCCTCAGCCTTTAATATCATAGCGCCAAGGAAGAGGGTGTGTGTGTCTGTGTGCGAGCGCACATGTGAATTAAGTGAACTAAGATTGTTTTGGTATTTCTATGTCTGTGTGCTCTCTGTAATTAGCTCTTGGTGCCTCATATCCTGTCAGCATCATATGTTCTTCCTCCTGTATTTTAAGGTCATCTTTCAGTTCTTCATTTGTCACATTGTGGGTAAAAGTTTCTCTCATCTTTCATTTCATTAACAAGTCAAAACTTGCTTTGTGTGAATTTTAACCTCAGATTGTGCAGTTCATCAGTCATGAAGTTGAACTTAAATTTAAGTCTTTAGAGCAGCTTCAAGGAAATTTCTTTTTTGTTGGTTCTGGTGGCCCCTGTAAAACAATAAATGTCTTTCTGCTTCCTGACATAAAGGTCAGATGGAGCCCAGAAGGTGACATGGATGTGTTAAATTTGGGGGGGGGGTTTTACACCTTTTTCCATTTTGTGTGCACATTGTATAAATTGCATGTGGGTTTTTTTTGTTTTTGTTTTTTTTATTGCATGCACGTTTCAAAAAAAGGTACACACCAAAAAGGAATAAAATGCACATGCAATTCATAAAATGCTCTTGCAAGTTATAAAACCCACATTCAGTTTTTAAAATGTGTGTGCAAAATATGTTTTAATGAAACAGGTGCGCGAAATTAGAATAAAAGGCGCGTGCAATTCATAAAAAATGTGCATGAAAAAGAAAACGCGCGTGCGTTTCAAAGAAAATAAACACGTCCATGTCACCTCCTGGGCTCCGTAAGATCATGTTCTGACTAGCACATATATTTGTTTTGGAAGTAAATGAAAGAAACAAGGTAGATGTTTTTACTGCGGTTTTTATTTTTAAGCACAACTATTTGCAGGATACATAAAGATGAGATAATGTGTCTGTTTTTGGCTATGTAAGATTATTTATGCTAATGTAAAGCATTGCCTAACAATGTGTCCCTTAATTTTTAATTATAATTTTGATCAATATAAATTTGAACAAGTTATTTCATAGCAAAAATCAGTTTTTTCTCACACAAGGATTTTGGTTTAATATGTTGTGTTGCACAGGGAAAGGAAAGGACTTTTTTTTTTTCTTCAGAGTTCTCTTTTGTCAGCTTAAAGCTGAGGCTGGTGATTCTGTTTAGAAGCATTTATTGTCATAATTGTAGCCTGATGGCAATTAACATATAAATGCACTGAGAAAAAATAAAAATTTGAGTGTCTGCGGCTACAGCAAGGCTTTAATAATAAAGTAATAACCAATCAATTCAGACGGCCAGAAGAATTCACTAGACACCTACCGTCGCACATTCTGCCCGTGAGTTCATCACGGTCCTTTTGTGCAAACCACGAGACAGAAAGCTACAGCTGAGCGAGCCAGTTGTACAGAGAAGAATTTCATGCTTTCTGGATGTTTATTTAATTGATAGCAGACCAACAATTTACTGAATCAGCAAGTGCATAAAAACATATTCACATTTGTTCTTATCATTTAGGTATAATTAGGGGTGCACAATATTGGATTTTTTGATATCCCACAATATTTTACAATTCATTTGGCTGATATTGATGTGTATGTATATTTTTTTCCCACACCTAATTGCAGAAATCATCAAGTCTCTTCTGTAGTAAATTTACATATTATTATGCATACTCTTATCCTGTTGGCTGCCGGCAAAAACAAACAAAATATAGCATAAAGTTATTTAATATTCATTCCTTGTGAAAAAGAAGAAAAATACTTTAAAAATTATATTTATTTATGACAATTGCTTTTCAACAGAACAAGTAAGATATGTCCCACTTTAAACTGGCTGATACTCGCTGAAAAATCATAACAAAACCCACAACCAGGGCAAATTTGGCCTGTTCCACAAGTGACAAAGTAAGTAAACGTCTGTCCACGGGGAACATGGGAAACATGGTGTCAACTTGGGCGTTTAATCAAGGAAACAGCAGCCAATTATTTAATCAGTTATTATATCAGTTATAGTTAATTTTGAAGCCAAATCTACTGATGACGTGCATTCCTAGGTCTAATAATTTAGAATGTGTGGTTTCCATGTTGTTTTGTGGAAAGATAGAAGCAGGTGTTAGCTAAGTGAAATTAAAGCTATTTAATCAACTGATAGTTGCAGCTAAAGAATAAAATGTTGATTCCTTGCATAGGAAAAAATTAATTTAAAGCATGTATTACAATAAAAAATACCTCATTCCAAATATGAACCAATTAAAGCATCATTTTAAGTACCCAGTTTGTAAAAGCAATTTTATCAGCTGAAAAGATTAGATTCACAGCAGCCTTGTCAAGGTCTTTTAATACACAATCAAGACTGACTAGTTATTAATGACTTATTCAAAATGCAGCAGCGAGAGTTTTAACAAAAACTAAAAGGTCCGATCACATAACTCCTATTTTATCTTTCTTTCATTGGCTCCCAGTAAAACAAAGAGTTGATTTTAAAGTACTTCTTATTGTTTTTAAATGTCTTAATGGTCTGGCTCCTTCTTATGTTGTTGACATGCTCACTGACTACACACCACAGAGATCCCTTATATCATCAAATAAAGGTCTCCTCTCTATACCTAAAATCAATTCTAAATCAGCTCATGGTGCTTTCAGTCATTATGGTCCAACTCTCTGGAATTCTCTTCCACATGAACTACAGTCTGCCACAACTGTGTTCTCTTTTAAAAGCCAACTAAAAACGTATCTTTTTTCACAAGCTTTTAGTTAGGTTTTAAGTGTATTTTTATTTTTGTTTTGGTAATTAGTATTATTATTGT